>CABFWB010001305.1:63162-96206 GCA_902151455.1 Timema bartmani
TTTTTTTTTTTTTTTTTTCATGATTGTTATAACTTTTAGCATGATTGTTATAACTTTTAGCATTAATTACACAGTGTTGTGTTGCAAACATGTTTAATATATTCCATCCTAGAAGGTAATTCATCAAGTTATTATCACAACGTACATTTGAATAATTTTAGATTTTTGTCATACAAACATAAATTTGTGCTCCACGCTCCGTTTACAGTAATTGAACACAAATGATATTTTAGCTTTCACCAATCTTATTGGCAAATCTTTGTAATTTTCAAAGCTGGAATTGTTATTTCAACACAATGTTAAAGCTGAAAAGGATTTGTAGTGAAGTTGTGAGTGTTCCTAGCTACAGATCCAGCAGTCCTGGGTTCAATCCCCGGCACTTCCAGACTATTTCTATGAAGCAGTGGGCCTGCTGAGGACAAATGAGGAGCTACTTGAATAAATAAGTAGCAACTCCATACTAGAAAACTGAGATAAATGACCGGTGGCCGTTTGGTCGGTATAGCTTGATCCCGGGCTTAAGCTATGACTTCTTTTTACTCTGATTATTTTTGAGGATGCTAGAAAATACCAATAATAAAGAGTAAACAGATTTATTATGATATTTTCGCCAATAGTTTTGGGAGAAAGAAGCTATATTTGGAATCACAAGCTGGAATTATTTGCACTCAATCAGTTTCTTTGATTTGGGTTTGCTTTAAAATTGTTTCAATCTTTTCTTTTATAAATACCTGATACCTCTCCCTACTCCCACCCAACTCAAAGCTCATCATTTAAAGATGCTAAATAACAAACCATCAATCTTGCACAACTTTATTGCTCAGTTATTACAGGAAGTAAAATCACATTCAAATTGATTATTTAACTTTGCATTATTATTTTAAATACACACTGCAGTAAAATACTGCTTTGGCTGTGGTAACCTGAATGTTTTGAAATGATAGCCACTATTGAAATACTATGAATGCACTCAAGGTTCATTTATTAAACGGAATGCTCATTAAAAATTAGAATTTTCACCTATTTTTTGTTTTCAGTTATTTCTGATAATGATAACTTGCTGTGAGAGAATATGTCAATATTTATTTTACAAAGCTCAAATGCATTTATTAATAATAGTTATTTTTATTTTCTTAAACATAAAAAATAAAATATGTTTTAATAAAAATAACAACTAGGACTTGAGGTATTCATTATTTTTATCCTGTAAATAATATTTTAATGTGTCTTAAGTGGACACAGCTCACAACTGCTGGAATTTTAAAGTTGTGTAGTGTCATTTGTTTAAACTTGAGGCTTAAATATATTAATTTTAGTTATATTCATTTTAATTGTAGTAAGGAGAAATATGAAATTATAATATAAGGAATGTACTTAGGTGGAAACAGCTAATTGGGTTAATTGCTACAACTTCTTTGGTCAAATTGAACCATATAAATTAAGAAACATAACATGAAGATAATTTATTCAAAGAAAAACTATTGTATCAAGAAATTAAGTCATTTAAAACAGGTATAATAACGTTCCTAAAAAATCGTCATAAAGATTGTTAAGTAATAAAGTTCAAACAATTAATTTGTATAAAACAGGTAAAAATGTGATTCTCTGTGAGACACTATTAAGCAGATAAGGAACGCTACTTTTACTCAACTTTTCAAAACGAAAAATAATTGTCCTTTTTTGGTTGTACTTATTGCATAGCAATCAATAACGTATATGTATTAATATATATGTAATTATAACATATCATAACTGACTAAGCATAACCTGGATGACACATCTGTTATTTCCGGTAAATCTCCAATTAATTTTGTCTCGATAGTTAACACAAGCTCATTTTAAAAACCATTTGACTCGAATAACAAGTTTTTAGCATTAAATCCTTAGAATCATTATTAATTTTGTGGAATTATGTTGCTTGTTATGTCTTAACTTTCATTTATTATGTTTCATGTTGAATTTATACTGTTAATTGTTTCTTAATTTATATTGTTCAATTTGACCAAAGAAATTGTACCAATTAATCCAATTAGTTGTTCCACCTAATTATGTTCCTTATATTATAAACTAAATATATTAGAATTGCGGAGCTATTTTTTATTTAATTTGGGTTGTGCAATATTTAGAAAAGTCAAAAGATAAACAACTATTCCAATGTAAAATAAAAACTTTTACAAAGTAATGCTAATCTGACATAAAACTTAGCTCAACCAAATGTGGACTATTTTGAGATTTTTTTAGCATTTCAAATCACTTCCTGAATATTTGTTGTGCAAAGGAAACAATTTAATGAATTTGATTTTCATTTCAACACCTTTTCCATTTAGCAGTTCAATCAGGTATTCAACATTAATGGAGTCCTCAAAAAGTTTAGAGAAAGAAGGGCATGAGGAAGGAGAAGGTTATTTCACGTAGATGCCAGGATTATGCTATGTATTAGTTGATGAGCTGAATTTTGCTTTGTTGCATGGTCTAATGTTGTTTCATGCTGAGTGGGGCAATTCAAAGGAAACCAGAATGCTGGGAAGGCTAGGGGGATGTATTGTAAGGTTGTTTCTGATTGGGTTCTATTTATTTGACTATTTATAAAGGGAATATTATATATCTTTGAACTATGAAAGCTTTGGAGATTTGTTGCACAGAACCTATTCGTTTGGCTCTGGTTACTAAAATAAAAGACATCTCACAATCTTAATACATTTTAGACTCGTGCTTAAACATATGATTACACCGAACTTTAGAATTATAACAATTGTGAGCTGTTTGCACTTAAAGACTCATTAAATAATCATTTACAGAGATCGTCCTCAAGCCTGGGGCCTTGTGTGACCCCAACATTTATGTTTTGTCAGATGTGTTGAGTTTTCTGTACTTTACTTTGGACCTATGGTTTTTATCCTTTGTCTTATCCCTTTTTCCCGGCATGTTTATTGACTTAAGCCAATTGGTGCCCTTTTTTATTCATCTTCTTTAGATACCTTTAAACCCATAAACCATCAGGTCAAAATATTTGTTGACAAACTTTTTAATAACACATGCCAGACGTAACAACTAAACTGTATGCTTGGACTTCTGTTTTTCATTTTTGTGTGTTTGTCATATTCAAGCAAAGAAAATTGGAGACTGATTATTTATGAGTTTTAATATTGCATTACAATGTATCATAATGGATAGTTAGTTGTACATATTTATGTGTGTGTCGTATCTCATTAGGAAAGGGTATTAAACTTATCTTGTTTAAAACAGATTGTACATTTTTGTCTATTTCTAAGAGTTTTGTTGTTTCCACATAAAAAATATCAATCAACAACATATATAATTTGTTTAATATGTAGACTATTTTTTTGTTTATATTTCCTTAGTTGATAACTTAGTTGGATTTTTTTTTATCAACCTGTGTTGGATCACAATTTCAATACTATTTTGAGAAATAATGTGTCAGAGTCACTTGTATTTGTTGCCATTTGTAAGATTATTATTTATTTCAAGTATATGTCTTCATCTATTTATTAATATTAATGCCGTGAATATTTAAATCTGGATTAATGGTCAGCTGTACATTTAAATAGAAGTTGTAAATCTAAATAATTTGTCAACTGTTAAAAATATTTAAAATAAAATATTTTTCTGTACCATATATTAAACTACTTTTTTACTTGTTTTGATGGAAGTGGATTGTTACTCTTAAAGTTCCCAAAAATAAAATTGTGGATAATAGCAGGATAGGAAGCAGGTATGATGTATTTGCCCCCATCTGAATGGGGTTAAGGCGGTGTTCTGCGAGACCATTTGACGTTGAAATGCAAAGTTTGGGTGATCACATTCGACAACATTGAATCTTCTATCTATTTATTTTTCATCTGGGGAAAATAGTTTTATTATTGGATAGAATATTTAAGCTGTTTATTTAGGGTGCATAAATAGGTGTCAACACAATAGTGATGTTCATCCTTTCAAGTATCCAAGCATATAACAGGATGGGAGTGAATTGTAATAAAATGTTCCAGCAACAACCTGGTAGGGTAGGTGCATCTGAGACTCCCAGGCTAAATCAAAGCATTCTACCGGATATTCTGTACTTCTGCAAGTCTTATTAAAGATAATCCACCGAGTGCACCAGTGCTTGCCTGGGATTGATACATATGTCAACATGTCATGTATACCAAGCGTTGCAACTTTAAAGTTAAGCCCAACACCTTGATCAGAGCAGAGATCCCACTTTTGATTCACTTGGCTTGCATTGCAGGTAGCTCTTTTATTAACCACCTAAAATATGGCTCGTAGCAAAGAACTGTAAACAATCACAATTGATCATACATTCAGAACAAGTAGTTGGAAAATGTGACGGTCAAATTAATCAAGTCTTATTTGTCATGTACAGAGAGTTTGAAGCGCAAATGCCGGACACTGTAGTGAGGGTGTTTTAGTTTAAATGGCTTTCCACTCTCTCCACAAAAAGTCGGGTAAATTTCTTCTAGTAAATTCTACCTTCCTCATGTCAGTAAGCTGTGGTTCAAAAAAAAGTTTAGATTCTGTTGTAGCAAGGAAGCACACCATGTCCGTTAGTTCCTTTAGGTATATTAGTTTTATAGTGCTACCTTGATTACAAGAAAGTTATGTAAACAGTGTCATACCAACTTCTTGCAGCTACTTAATACCAATACTTGGAAAATGGTATAGTTCTCTGGTGCTAGACACATTCTATCGAACTGTCGAGACTAATAAGAGCCTTTTACTCTTCAACCTAAGTCTTTAAAATGTTCACAGTTTCCCAAACTTGCATAGTGATGACCTGTTTTTACATACAAACATACATACCTAATCACACCGTTCCATTACAGGGTAGGTAAGAAACTATGCATATACAGAGTCTATTGGGTCACTCCACATTCGCCATCTAGTAAAGTTTAATATTGTATGTAAGTGCATTATGTCTATATATGCATTATATTATAATGTTCGACAGTTTACAGAAGGAACTTTGTGGTCAAAAGGTCACTAATTTTTGTTTCTCCAACTCAGTAGCCACCTCGATAAAGATTAAAAAAAACCGCCATACTTAATCTATCCTCACTAATTTCTTCCACACTTCCCTATCCTTGCAAACTTCCTTCGCTTCAAAAACCCCCATACACACAGTCATACATGCTCTATTATTATCAAAACTCTTAATGTTTCTCTTTTTCACACATTCGTCTACAACATTAAGCCACATCCTACATGGCCTACCCCCTTCCTTTTGATCCACACACTCTACCTTCATATATTTGCTTCGTCACTCGATCCACATTCATTCTCTCAACATGCCCAAACCAACGTTAGATGCTTCTTTCGCATTGACCTAATGGATTTCTTTTCAAACCACACTCCATCAGCACACATTCATTACTGACTGTCCACAGGAGTTTTTCCACATACATTTCTTAGATATATCATTCCAACTGCATTCACCTTATTCTTGTGTTTCTCCTAACACACTCACGCTTCACATCCCTAAAACCACGTTGGCGTTAACACACTTTTATATACTTCCATCTTTGCCTCTTTCGGTACTACTTCATTCTTTGCAAAAGTCCACATACATCCAACTACTCTCCATGATGCATTCACCCGTCTGTCAATTTCACCATCTATCCTTCCATTTTTACAGAACATTCTACCCATATATACAAAATTATTCACTTGTTATAACAGTTTTCCATTCATACTTGGCTGACAATCATTTCCTGATCCATCCTTATCAAAAATTATCACCTTAGTTTTAGATACATCTATACGAAGAGCCATTCTACCTGTCGCCACATTCAAATAATTTAATTAATTTGCAAGTCCCTTTCATTATTTGCCATTAATATGGCATCATCTGCATATAACAGCACTCTCGCATTGTCCATTTGTACACCAACAGCATCATCACAAACATCCCTCTTACTCTTATCCAAGAATACACTAAACATCCACACCTAGGCATTTCACTTGTGATCCCATCTACACCCGCAGCTTTGCCATTCCTTAACACTTTCATAGCTGTTAATACCTCGGCCTCATTAATTCTTTCACTCGTAACATTTATCCTATTTTCTTTATGTTTTCGCCATACATTTGCTCAAAATACTCCCTCCTTTGCTCTCTTACAGTGTTTTCATGCCAGATCATCTCACCACGCTCATTCTGAATGCCGCAGGTCTTTCCTTACACTTTGCTTCATTCTCTTTACCCTTTCCTTCATTCTCTTTACCCTTTCTTCTCATAATCTGATTTGCTCCTTACTCTCCTTTACTACTTTTTTTACATTCATCTTTTTCTCTTTGTATATGTCCCACAACCTTTTACATTCTGTTTCCCTTTTCACAGCAATTATTCATTTGTTCTCTCACGTCTTCTTTCCCTGTTCATTCTATCATGCATCTCTTTTTAAGTTTCCCACCACTGTAGATTCACACTCAACCACAGCCTTGTTTATTTTGTTCCATGCACTTTCTATTTCGTTAGTATTTATTTCGACATCTTTTGAAAATTTAGCTAACCAACAAAATATGAGAAGGTACACTAGTAAAAGCATTTCTAATAAATTATAGTATTTATTAAAATAAACTGATTTCATTACTTTGGAATAGGTTAGGTATATTTTTGTTCAATTATGCAATATAAGGGTAAAACACTTCCCTGCTATTTTATTGAAAAGTCAAACTCACTATCTCTAGAGATTATTGATATGATCTTGATTAGTATTTAATTAAATTGTCCTAGTAGGTTCAGCTGTAGGCATGTGACTCTTGCTTGAGCCCATCTATCCTTTGTCTTTAGTTTTGTTAGAATTGAAAAGCCTAATTCACATAAGAATGGAGTTTAAACCAGCATTAAAAATAAAACTTCTTTGGCACTGATATTTCGATACTCAAACCAAAATTCAGAAGAATAAAGCTGTTGTTAATGAAAATACAATAACTGCAAATTGTATAACATGGCCAGAGGTATATCTAAATCCTTTTCATGATAAAGATCATCTATTCTCGTGACTTGGCATCCAACCCAACATGATTTGGCAACGGAGGCGTGACTCGTGTTTCCAGAAACATTTTATTAAAATTTCTATAGATGGTCTATGATGCTGGCTAATGCTCCAAATATTTGTTTATATGGACCTCAGCTGGATTTAACAACATTGCCAATTTTCTTCCACACTAATGCGAGTGGAAGTTCTCTCAACTTCCCTTTATTTTCCTTAAATCTCATATTAAGCTTCTAGTAACCCAGGATGGTTATTGATCAGGAAAACCAGGAATATTGTGTATTAGGGGAAAAAACCTGTAAAAAAGTGTTTTAATTTTGCTTTATGTCATGATTTTATAGATATTTAGAACCTTAATTAAATAGTGTGAACAAATTTAATCTCCTGTATTTTCCTTAGTTAGGGTTTGATATTAAATTTACAGAAAAATAACTATGTGACATTTTAAGCATCAACATGGTTGCCAAAATGTCCGGTCTAGTTAATAAACTCACAGCATGGACATGGATGGTCATATTCATATATGAACACTTTTTGACAGTTACTGCATTTACTAAGATAATATTAATACATTAATATGCTCAGTTGTGTGATCCACAGCTGTCACTTTTGATAGATTGTATCATTACCAAAAATGAATACTAATAATAGTGTATGCGTATAACCCGAACGGGTAGTAAGACGCGGTGCTAATTATAATAATAATTATTATAATGATAATAATAATATTGTAAAATAATATCATTAATAGCCATTATAGAACATTTTTCTGCATACCACTCTTTAATTAGTCTACTCTCTACTTGTGGCCGAAGTATCACTAGTAGAATAGTGATTTTCTGATGTATACCTTAAAATAAAGTGTTAGAAGGATTTAAAGTAATTCGAGGGTTGTAGCCTTAATAATCTTTGAAGGGGGAGGGGGAATTCTATCTGCAGTTGGTCATGATAAAATGTTCAGACAGATGATGGTAAGGATTTTTTTTAATACATTTATTATCTATCTTGAAGTAATTTAAAGTGTTTTAATTTAGGTTGTAGGGTTATTAATTGTACAAGACTTCAATAATATACAAGCCTAGGCGTTGGCTAGAAATAAATACTAATAATCTTTGCTCAAGAACTAAAATTAGCCAGTGTGTTCAACACATGCTTTATAAAAACATTGCCAATTGTAATCATGTGTTCAAAGTCTCACAACCAAAAGAAAAGCCTTTTAAGAAAAATTGGTAAAATTAATATTTTTTCCAAGAAGACAGGGATTTATTCTGGAATTTTATTCTAGAATTGGAGTGGCCACCCTGTAACCAGTGTTTTGAACAAACCAATTGAAAACAATTTTTCTAAATACACATGTGAATTACTCTTATCCTGACATACCAATTTCTTTACTGGATAAATAAAAGCAGGTATAGTAATTCATTTATAAAAAAATTGGTTGCTCGGCTAATATAAATCCAAATACTTATATTGGTGATTAGATTTCTTTAGCAAAGAAATTCTGGTTATATCATTACATAACTTACAAGCTGATTTACACCCAAAGTACAACTTTTCTCCCAGGAATTATAATTTAAAACACCAATTTAAATACTAAGTAATTCTGGGATATGCGCTATGACCTTACTCTCGTAATCGACCTCCCCGGCCACATGAAGATGGTTGTTAGGATGGGCCTGTTAACATTTGTCTTTGCCTGCCTGCTCGTAGTTGTTGTTGTTGTCTTGTGTTCAAGCGGAGTTGAGCTGAGCTCGTGTCGGCGACAGGGACTTGGTGGGGGACGAGTACGTGGCGATGTCCGAGAACTGTCTCACCTCCCACTCCCCCCTCATCCCTGCCGGCCCAGCCTCGCCTCTCACTGCCTGGTTGGTACCAACATAGCATCTCCAGGGTTGCCACACTTTAAACTGTAGAAACATTTGAAATTGCATGTTAAAAAAGTTTAAAAAATAAAATTAATTGACTTGTTTGGGTTTTGTTATTTAAATTTAGTTTATTTCGAGGGTGTACACTTTCCCCTAGTTCATATACAGCCTGCCGCCTATTATAACATGCAACGATTTTAAAGGTGCTTTACACTTTATCTTTTTTGCTGATTAAAGTATACAAAATATTTACATTAACATAAAAGGAGGAAAAACGGCTGCTTTGCTGAGTAACTCAGTGCACAACACTTGTGTATTTATTGTTACTATGCGGACCTCTAGTTTTGTATTAATGCACAGGTCTTGGCCCTTTTATTATGTTTATTGACTCTGGGCATTTTCTATAGTTAAAGTATTTACGTATTCATAGACTCATTTACAGGTGTTGCACTTTTATTGTTAATGTAATTTCTTCTTGAACAGATTTTTCCAACTAAATTATTTCATATGCAAAATCAATAGCTAGCCTTATTTTGTTTTCCTCGTGGCAGAATTGCTTTAAAGCAAAGGTACACATTGTGTCCCTGCCCCCTGATGAGATGTGATACCAACCTCCTTTCCTCTTTTCTTCATTGTAACCTGTTGATCAGCAACATCCACCATTCCAAGTCCCAGGACTGAACCCTGTTATTCCTAGTGCTATTCTTGAACATAATTGCTTTGGATGTATTTGTATTTGTGAAAAGTTGTTGACCTCTGTGGTTCACTTTTAGGGTGGCAGTATCCATTCTTAGCTTTTGTTTGATAATACCATTAATATTGCTTACAATAAACATGAATGGATTTGTTAATAGTTGAACTGTGTTTGTTCAATTTGTGTTATTATTAGGACTGGAACCCTCGAATACTTGAGGATATTCAAGAGTCATAAAAATATCAGATTCAAGATTTGAAAGAGAAAAAAAATTTAATTGAAATTTATTTTAGAACTCAAGCACTGCTTATTAGTGGTTCAACCCTAACATAATTATAGGAGAGTCTTGACAAAACACCATACTGTTAACTAACACTTAACTGAATGTATGAATGTTGAAATGAATGTTTAGTAACAGAAAATGTCAGAAATTACTGTTATCATCATAATATTTTAAACAAGATTTGGGCTTCATAAAATAATGGATTAGACCCAACTATAGTTGTTAAATGTCGATATTTTCCTTGTTGAAGTTAATTTCTTTATTTGCTGAAATCATGTGTTTCTTGTTAATGCTAGGGTTTATCGTTGTTGCAGCCTTTGGGAAGCTCAGCCAGGGCCAAGTCTCCAGGCAGTGAGGATCGAGAGTTTGTACGACGACTCATCCTGAAAGCAGAGACAGTGAGCAACCTCGCAATGCCAACTCACCATCATGACGGTGAGATGAGTGAGGATGAACTTGAAAAGAAGAGGATGCTGTTATTGCAAGAACTGCAAAAGCAGGATTAGACTTTGATAACTTGCTCGAGGATTCTTCATAGTGCCCTAGAGCAGCGTTATTCTAACCATCAAGCCTCAGAGATATTCTCTTTTGTAATTTTGTGCATGGGGCACAAAGGTCCTTGGGATTCATTCCGACAAAATGTGATTATTTTTGTTTGTTTAAAAAAAAATTTAAGAAACAACATCTCAATATTGTATCTAATATCAATAATATATTTTTAAAACAGATTGACAAACAACATTTTCACTTTATGATTTTATGATATTCGAGGTCGCTTTTTCAGTGAATAACTTTAAATTTAATTAAAACCTCTTGAAAATATTTAAAAAAAAGTAAGGGAAGAAGGAATAATATTTTTGCACACATTTATTAAGGGCCACTTATTTTTTATTCATTTCTTTCTTTTTTACCAACCAACCTTTTTTTGTCTGGTATTTTAGCACCCTATTATTATTTTGCCTTATGCAGAGGATGCGTTTTATTTATATTATACAGGATACAACTGGAGTGCAAATTTTAAGGCTTGCTTAGGGCACACCGAACCCTTTTGCCAGCCCGAAAAGAGTAAAGGCTAGTTTGAAAAATGCTGCTCTACAGCACATATTGACTGTGCAGATTGTGTACAAACTGTAAGAAACCTGTTAAAACTGGTTGAATTTAGTGGGGCAAGTATTTGACTAATCCATGTATAGATATAATAGGAGCTTAGCATTTGTTGGGCATGTGCCATGGGCTGTATTTATCAAATGCATTTAGCATTACCCCTTGGCAAACGAAGCTACAGTCATTTTCTAGGGTCAAACTTTTGTTTTAAAAGTTATGAACTGTTTGTCAAATATGTAACATGTGTAGACTTCCAGGAAATTACATCCGGTATAGCAATTTTTAGACACAGCTATAAAAAAAATCACTAGACACAAATTTCAAGTTTTCATTATTAATGGTAAACAACAACCATCTTGTTTTAACCGTGCAAGTAATCAGGAAAGGTTATATTTGCTGCAGCTACTACGGGTATAATGTAACATTAGCTATTGAACACCAACTTCTTAAAGGTTTTTTGCTAGAATGCCCACACTGTCTGAGTGTCTCACTTGGAATCAAACATCTATTTCTACTGCCTGCAAATATCATAAATAAACAGATTTTTTCCATATATACTGTATTTTTAATGTTGCAAATGTTTTAATCCTAGTATCCAACATTTATCAGATCTACTCTGGCACAGAAAATATTCACCCAAACAAAAAATAAACACCATATTAAAGAAAATATTAGATAATAACTGACAGTAGCTAGATGCAGCCTAGCAAGCTTGAAGAATGATTTCATCTTTTGACATCCCCACTTGTAGGGGTTTTTTTTCCCTCCAAGTGAATGACATGGTATCTCACCTTTTGTTCCCTATTCCTTTATCACATAGTTTTTTACTAATCGTCATTAATAGCCGGTAAACTCAATGTATAGAGAATAGACAGGTAGCACCATTTGGAAGAATTTGAAGTCATTGCTCACGTCAGCCACGAAACTACGTCACTTAGTAGTATGGCATGCGGTCCATGTGTTTCGGACGGTACTCATTTATCTTTATAATGATTTATTTATTTGTGTTTGCCTGGTAGTGGTTTTTTCGTGTATAGTTACTTTATTATGTTTACCACTCGAGTATCTGTCTTAATAGGCTACTATAAAATACAGAAGTGATGTTATAATTAATTATTTATACATTTTACTTACTAAATTTATTTAATAGTAATAATACTTAGCTTTGATAACTATATGTAGTTGTATTGTTCTTCTCAAGCTGTTTATTATTTTATAATAGATTTTCTTCTATATAAGTCATTGTTGAACAATCAGACTTTTAGCCTTTTTGCTAATTTATTTGCATACGTTGTCCAATTTTAATCATATGTGTTTTCAAACAGACATAAAAAATCATATTCTGAAAATCGAAAAATGACATCTGGACACGGGAATCAAACCGTGGACCTTTGGCTTAGTACGCCAATGCTCTAACCACTGAGCCATCCAGGTATCGTCTCATGCTGAAGGTCATTCTTCACTCATGTTTTAAGGCAGAGTCTATGATGGATGTGCGGAAATCATCGGCTACAAATGTGTGGTTTATTAAGATCACGAGCTATCAGATAATGCAGCCAACTTCAACTCGATAGTTGTCTTAATGCTGCCACTTGTACGATTATTATAATTGCAAGGGATCACACATTTAAGAATCAAAAAGCCAAAGCTATTATATTAGTTTCAGTGGATTTACTCGCATCTAGATATCATATTCTGAAAATGAAAAATGACACCTGGACACGGGAATCGAACCTGGGACCGCGACCAGGTGGCATTTTTCAATTTTCAGAATATGATATCTAGATGCGAGTAAATCCCCACTAAAACTAATATAATAGCTTTGGCTTTTTAATTATTAGATATAAAACTGCCAATTTGTGCTGTTGCACTCTGTGTAAATAATCAACGAAACTGCAAGGGTAATAAAACTAGTAATATATCTTTTTACTCCTTTCCTATGGATCCAGAAATTTGCCGTAAATGGGAGCTCAAATGTAAAAGGAAAGACACAATTAGTACAAATTTTGCTCGAATATGTTCCATTCATTTAGCCGATAGTGACTTTGATATTTGTGGTGCTTAATGGAAAGTTAATTAAAATGTCAAGAACTTCAAAACACAATTTAATGTTGCCAATGTTAATACAATAGTTCCAACATGTAAGTAATTTTGAACATATTTTAATAGGTTAAGTGTAATTTATTTAGTTTTTTCATTTATTGGTGTGGATTTTAAATATGTATTAGTATGTTTAATGGTCCCAAACGTGATATTATCATTTCTAACAATAATTTTACAGAAATGACTTCATTTGTCTTCCATAAAGCTTTGTGAATGTTAAGCCATGATCTCACGTGTCATTTTCAGTGATTCGCTGACAATTAATACAAAATGAACATCCAAAAACTCAATTCATTACACTGAATTATTATTTCAAGCGTTCCTTAAAAGTGAAAGGGAGTTATACTTTTCTTCATTTTTATTTAAATGTAAAGATTCATTTAGATATTTACAGACATTGTGTTGTTATAAGATTTCTCAAAAATTGTATTAAGTGGCAAGACGAACAAACCGACACATTCTTGGACTGTTACAGAACATTTGAATGTCTCTGGAATATAAGTAGTGATTTATATTGAATAAAACAGACATTTTAATAAATGAAACAGTAGTTGATCATTTGCAACATGATCATTATGATAAATAACACGTGTGAACAAATTTCTTTTAATTTTTATTTTCATTAAAAATGAATAATTTGAAATTATTTACTGAAAATGACACGTGAGAACACAGCTTTAAGCGCTGGCTAGTGTACTGAGTGACGTCACAAGCTCAGCCAATCGGATGTCTTTCTCCAACTGGCACTACCTACTATTCTCTTTACATTGGGTAAACTGGTGCTAGATTATAACATAATGAAAGACGTGTTTAAATTATACATTAATTAGAGTCTCAGAGGAACTTGGTTTGATTTTGAGTGCAGCTACTTAAAACCTCTATGCCTGGTTCAGACTCCTGATGCTTTGTTTCTTAGATGTTTACTTGTGCGGGGTGACCACCCACCTAAAAAACCAGGAAATTAGAATTTCCTGTGTCTGGAAAACCCAAGAAAACACAAGGAATTTCACAATAAACTAAATACTTGTATATTTGTAAATTTTGTGCATCAAACCGCAAATCTATAAATAGTAGGGCTTTTTTACAGAAGAAAAATCGAACTGAAGAAATAAGAACACTAATTTGAATACATGTTGTATCCCTACCCTACCTTTTTTTTTCTCCCTGGGACTTTGGGTTGGATGACAACTGCATAAACATCCGTTTTGGTGGCTGCATGGTCTAAAGCATCACTCTCACAGTAGACTAGACTGCCGATGACTGGGAGATCGAGGTTTGAATCTCAGCTGGGTGTACTGAGGGTGGTTTTTCCAAAATGATTTTCCACTCTTCCTCCACACAAATGCAAGTACACTTCCTCTAAATATAACCTTCCTCATCCCTAAAAATATAAGCGTATATAACCCAAACCATTAGTCGTGGTAAAAATAAACTGCATAAACTTCTCCAACAATGTCAAATCATTTTGTTATAAATACCACCGGTGTTACACCCCTCTCTCCAATCTTTCCTTACGACCACAGATAACTTAAAGGAAGGGGGAGGGTTGCAATCTACATAGTTACCAAGAACATGAAATGCAAGATTTAAATAACAATACCATAAATGGTTTATTCAAAGCAAAAACAAAGCAGAATTCTTTACATGGTCTCAATAATCATACTGAGTTCTGAGGAAAATCATAATAGAAATAAACAGTCATTTCGCAAAGTTAACTAGAGAGAAACTTCCCTCATACTTGACATATCTTGCAATCAGATGGGCTAGTCTTTAAGAGACAAACAACCCACAGTGTTGAAAAGAGTACATTAATAAACTTGTAAAGATTATATAAGGGCCTTATGGGCCTTATTACATTGTTCCAAAGGCGTCTGCTTTACTACAGACTTCAACAAATTTAATAATAAATATAAAGTATATTTATTAGACATTTTAAAATACGCGAGAGTTTGGCTAACAGACTTTAGTCAAACTCCTGCGGGACTATCTGACCTATACTTAAAGTTTAGAAACGCATTTTTACTTGCAAACTCAAAGTAAATAAACTACTATAAACAAAGCTTAGCGAAAACATCTGAACATCTACTATAAAATGAATCACTAATTTAATTTTATCTGTAAAAAATTGACGTTACAAAGTTAAATTTAATATATATTCATCATAACAAAAGAAAACAAAACTATAATTAGCAACATTATTTCAAAATGAAATATTTAAAAACGAAATATTTAAAAACGTGTTCAACACAAATTTATCTAATAGTTGTGGTTATCTAAAAGATCAAGAAAAACAGCTGACTCTAGCGCACAAGTGGCGACAGACACAAAAAAATAGAGTCTCATTTCAAAGTTTAAAAATTCTGGTAAAGAAAATTATTGTGCAAAAAATTTCAACGCCCAACATGGCTTACACAAAAGTTTAAGTTTTAATTTTAGAGTTCAATATATACGTTGCCATAGTTTACATCCGTAGTTTATCAAGGTTTGTCCTGACATAGTCCTGGTCCTAGGACAATGTTCCTCCATCAGTGTCGATCGAATAGTCATCTTTACAATACGTGTTCATCACTTTAAATAGGGTTTTTCATAGCCGGAAAGCAAGGTGGGGGAAAGAACAATTTTGTCGGTGGCGTTGTTCTAGAAGCAATGGAACGTCATGTAGCTTTATTGTTGTTGTTACCCCATCCGTCTTCTAGAGCAGTTGTTCTGTCATCGGATGTTGTTTCCGTAGTACATGATTCTCCCATCAGAGGGCAGGTGGGTAGTATTCCATTGGTCGAGGTTAGTTCAGCATGGTCTTCTTCGGTGTCTATTTGATCTAGTTGGTGTGGACTTCGACTGTAGGGTTCTCGTGGCTCGCGTGGTCAACTCCCCGTACTCGGCTTCTACCCGGTGTTGCTCTAACCACAAGATAGATTTGGTGAGTACATGAACAGTACATTCTACTATTCTACTGAAATGATATTGAATATTGATTAGAATTGTATATTACATTGTATCAAATTACGAGAACTACAATAGAGAAGTATACTATTTTAGGGATTATATTATTATAGAATATTATTTGGAGCGGGTAGTATGAATCCAAAGGCGAGTTATGTGTGAAGGTTTACATGGGGGCGAGTCCTATTGTAACACAATAGTTACACTGGCATGACCTCACTAGTCAATTTTATGAAAAACGTAATCTCACTCAGTTATACAAGTCTCCAAGGCATCTGGAAAAATGAAAAACACAGGGAATTTTGGATTAAGAAAATAATAGCAATCCTCTTGTGGGGATGAGGAGTTACTTCCATCCATTCAAAGGGAAAATCAAAACATGGGTATTTTTTTAGAGATCTAATAAAATGATCATATTTGCAGCTTTTAAAATACTTATTAATTGTTAGAAGAAAGGAAGATGTCGCCAATTTGTTGAAATCTCCGACCTACTTTTCTTCAGCAAGCCACTTCCTACTGTAACTACTTAGTCTAGCTTTGTACACTGGTTAATTGTACCGCGTAGCCCTAGTTAGATTATGATTGGGGATGTGCAAGAACTGTTTAAGATAGTGTAAGGTCAAGATTCTGACACTATCCCAAGAATAAGATCCATACTCTGGTTCCTATGGCAGCGGGTTGTAAACCCAATACTTCAAAGAAAAAAATATTTAATTCAAGTTTAATGCTTAAAAAATTATCATAAAACATTAAACTCAGAATTATCAATATTGGAATGGCTCTATTACCATCACTATACTGTATCATACTGTATGTATCAAATTAGAATTATATTATAATAATCTAGATTTGAATAATAGATTGATACAAAAAAATTGTTTTCTCTCACACAATGCAATATGATGCTTTCTTGACATTATTCATGGATGTAGAGAAACCAAATGATAGTGTGGATAGAAATAAAGTTTGGGAATTGAAGGCCGAAGTGGAGTTGTAATGAGAGTGAAAAGCATGTACGAGGATAACAGGAGTTGTGTTAAGATGGGGAGTGGGGGGATGGAGTGGTTCCAAATAAAAAATGGAGTGAAACAGGGGAGTGCCCTTTCACCATTACTATTAATTGTAATGGTTATGGAAATGGTCATGAATAAAGTGGCAGGAAAACTCTGGGAGGAAAGAATGACAGCCATGATGTTTGCTGATGACTTGATGGTATGGGGGGAGAAGGAAGAGGAAGTACAGGAATGGAAAGAGGAAGTGAAATAGTGTAGAATGAAATTTAGCATGGCGAAGTGTGAAATGATGTTAATGACAAAGAATAGGATAAGGCCCCAAGTAAAGTTGGATGAAGTTGAGTTGAGAAAAGTGCAGAATGTAAAATATCTTGGAAGCATGATTGAGGTGAAGGGTGGAAGTAGAGAGGTTTAATGAGAAGAGGACAGCAGGGAGAGTTGTTCTATAGGTGTGTAAGAGACTTGCTATGGAGAAGAGGACAGCAGGGAGAGTTGTTCTATAGGTGTGTAAGAGACTTGCTATGGAGAAGAGGACAGCAGGGAGAGTTGTTCTATAGGTGTGTAAGAGACNTTTGTGTGTTTGTATGTTTGTTACTCAATCACGCCAAAACTGCTGAACGAATTCGAATGAAACTTGGTACGTAGATAGAATATGTCCTGGAATAGCATATAGGACTATTCCCAACCTTTAATTTTACATTAATTTTACAATACTAATGTTTAAACTTTTCGTCGGGCGAAGCCACGACGGATAACAGCTAGTATTAATTATAAACACACAATATTAGGATTAAAAATTTAACAAAATAATATGAAGAGAAAAACTAGTATAAGCTGTAATAATTGTAACACAATGGTAATAAGAGCTAATTAATTATTGTAGGATATTTATAAGAAGGCATAAGAAAGGTGTGTAATCAGTAATTGCTTTTTATTATTTTGGTATAAATAATTGTAATGATACTGTTTTGGACCCCTCTCATATATTCAAAAAGTCATGGATGAAGAGTATTTTTCTTTAAAGAACTGTATGTAAAATTCCCTTTTAATACTTCATCCATGGAAAATCGCGTGTTTTCAGAAATAATTTCAATACACTACGTTTTAAATCTTTCTTTCTTTCTTAAAAAAACTCCCTCCATTCTATTTGAAAATAAGATGATATGTTGGCTCCCTTTACCCAATAGGAAGTTAGCCTTCACAACATTAGGTTGCCAGGAGTTCTCCTAATAGTTAGTATTAACACTGGAGACAAGGGGTCCACATCATCAGCAGCATAAAATTCGGTATCACTATAATTGGCACCCAATCGCGACGCAAATCTTCGAATCCCTGAGACCAACAAGGGATTGTACCGACTGAGAGACACACGGCACCCCGAGGAAGAATGTCACACCGAGGTGGAACAAGCAGACGTTCCACACACGGCACAACGAATAGATGTGACACACGCCGGCACACTGAAGCGACCTCATCAATCAAGTCAGATAAGCCTTATACCATTTTTTTTCATCAATTTGATTCACAGGATATACTACTTTGCTTTAGAACTCATACTGTAGAATTATCATTACTGTATGTAATTATTCGTAAATTTTGGAAGGGAGGAATGGCAGATTCAAACCCAAGTGGAGACAGTGACACGAAACATAAAGAAAAAGAACAAACTAAGAATGAACCCATAAGAAGTTTAGATCAGTTTATGAGTTTGTTATTACAGGAAATAACAGTGAATAGTAAAAAAACTAGACAGGAAATAGAAGTAACTAGGCAAGAAACTTTACAAATAATAATAAAAAATATCAATAATGAGCTAGGTGCTAAAATTGTAGCAAATAATAATTTCAATAAAAAGATTCATAAAAGCTCTTTTGGACAAACAGATAAAATCAGAGACCATGATCCAATCCGAGATCGAACCAGAGACGATGATCCAATCTGAGATTGAACCAGAGACTACAGTCCAATCCGAGTTCGAACCAGAGACTATGATCCAGTCTGAGATCAAACCAGAGATTAGGTAGCTGTATCTCTAAACTAAAAAAGAAAAATAAGAGTGGTTTTAAATACATCCCACCAAAAGTCTTCGATCCAGTAGGTAGTAAAAAGCATTTAAATTTAGAATTAACAGTAAATTTAATTAAAATTTTAGTCTTCGAAGAGTAAAAATTTAATACAACTTTAGTAATGGTAAATAGTGTTTAAAATAGTAATTATCAATAAACATTCAAAAGGACAAATTCAGTAAAGTAAAACTAATAATTATTTTCAAAAAAAAGGTACTGGTATTTGCCAATATGCACAAAGGAGTGGTGAAATCCCCTACGTTCCCACTTCAGGTAAACATCTTTGGTTTGAAAAGAAGAGGGTAATTCAAGGACATTTACTCAGAAAGACGACGAAGAAATAAAATATCAGATTGTTTAGAGTAAGAGTCGAACCTGGTATAACACCTACAAAATTTTTAAGCCTGAAAATTTAAATTTTGAAAAAATTATATTCATCCTATCTGCGACTAAGCATATTTAATTAATTAAAGGAAATAGGAGGGAGGTATGCTTAAGGAGGGGGCATGGTCCATCGGCAGCATGGGGTAGAAGGTTAGGTGAGGGTTGGTAAAGTATTTGTTAGCTGGAGGGTGCATGAAACCCTGGAAGCAAGCGACAAAGATTAAAGTGTTTGGAAATTTTAAGAGTAGCTCATAACTTTGTTAATTGTAAATTATTATCTAAGTAAACAATTGTGAGTACAAGTTGAGATAAAATTGTGCCACCAGGGCAATTTTGAGTTTGAAAAGAATTTATATAATTTCAGTTTAAGAGAAATTGTGGGAGGTTTGGCTAGTTAGCTAAGTGTTCAGGACCTGACCTAATTAGTAATCAATCTTGGAAATCGGAATCAATGTATCATTTAACCAATGGTGAATTTTATGAGTGACAAGCAAGATAAGGATCTTAATATTTATGTGGGGGTTCATTTTAAATTTAATTAATTAATTTTTATAAAGTTTAAGGTATTGGCTAAGACATTAACAGAATCACAGACTGAGCTGATGAGCTGAAAAGTAAAATTTAAGGTACCTATCTAAAGTTAATTTATATATGCAATTAAGTGCATTATCACTACAGTTGTGATAAGTGGAAACATGAGACCAGCTGTGTCTTGTTTTTAAGCATTTTAAGATGAGAGTTGCGAGATTTAAGAGGTATTTTGTTAGAGCGTCATTATAAGACATGAGTTTCAAGTTTGAAAAGAACCCGAAGGCATCTAGCATTTAAGGAGGTGTATCAAGGCATGGACTTAGCTATTTGCAAGCCATGATTTATTTTTAGTGGGAAACCACCAAACATAAGATAGCAGGTGTTGTCAAGCATAGTGTTAGCAGAGGACAGCCTATGAGTGATGTCAGTATCAAATGAGGCAGGCCGATTTTCCACCAATGTATGTGATCGAAGTTAAATGATAAATCTGGATTGAATTTGACAAATATTGAGGAGATTATGGGGAAGTTTAAAAGAGTATTCTGTGATTGTGTGATATAGCAGCCAATACTAACCTATGCAACAAGAAAATGCGTAGAAGAGCTAATTAGGGTGTTAGACCCTATAAGGCTAATTGATTTTTAATTACAATTTTCTTTTGTTTAAGTGCCTAAGGTGACTAGGCAAAATTTAAGAAAATTTGGTTAATAGATAAAAAATATATTTTCACTAATGGTGAAAGTAATTAGTGATTACCCGATTAGAAAGGGAAAGAGATTTTTAAACATTTCATGCTAATATCTGATTTTAAGCATATTTCATGATTCCAAGATTGTTTTCTATAAATTTTAATTATTTTAAGCTCAATAAGGTTAGAGTAAAATAATAAATTTTCTGACCCTGGAAATTAAACAGCTGTTTTGTACAACTGAAGGTAAACAAAAGTGAAAGGGTAGGTTTACCTTGGGAGATGAGCCAGAAAAAAGTGAATCATATTCGTCTAACCATGAGAAGGATAAAAACTAAAAATCACAAACATAAATGTTAATAGAACTAACAATATAAATGTGGATTTAATTTGTTATAATGTAATATGCCTTGCTCAATGGCAAGTAATTGATAGTTGTTTTATGGGGGGTGGGATGATGTCACACTAATAAATTAAATTAATTAAATCAATAAAATCCAAATAAATTGTGAGAAAATGTGACCCTATCTCTCAAATTAATTTAAGGTGGTAATTAAGAATATGTAAGATAATTTTATATTAAGGACTATTTAATCAAGTGAATTTATATTTAAATTTAGGTTGTGCAAAAAATTTACTGTAAAGAATTCAGTAAAGAGTGATTTATTGAATAATTAACACACCCCATAAGTTATAAGTACTTAAGTTTTAATAGAAATAATTGATAATTAGATTAAACATTATATAAAAATAATTTTAATATTTATATTTTATATAAGCATTTCAAAATTTAGTTTGAATTTAAGGTACTTTGAGGTACTTCAGCTATTAAATTATATTAATTTTATAGATATTTTAGCTTACACCACTGAATTATATTCGAATTCATTAAATTCAAACCTAAGCTAAACGTTCTACCTAAGCTCAAATACAAAGTTATTTATTCAACCAAAGCAATTTATAATTTTGTTAAAAAATGAGATTGTCATGTTATAAGCAGTCTAAAAACAGTGCAACGAACATTGCGACAGTAAAAATTTTTCAGTGTAACAAAGAAAATAAGATAAAACACTATATAAATAATAAAAGCAATCAATTAAGAAAATATGTAAATAGTATCTCATAACTATTGCATTGTTAAACAAGTAATGTTAAATCAATGTTTACACACATACACAATTTATGTAAAACTACATTCTACATATTCGTTCATGTTTAATTTTAACAATAAGAAAAGTAAAGTATGACATAGCTCTTGCAGAGTATGAAATTTGCTTATAGCAAAATTCATGAAATTCTTTCATTCTTGGGGGTATTGTAATAATATTGTTTTGGACTTCTCTCATATATTCAAAAAGTCATGGATGAAATGTATTTTTCTTTAAAGAATTGTATGTAAAATTCTTTTTAATACTTCATCCATGGAAAATCACGTTTTTTAAGAAATAGTTTCAATACACAACATTTTAAAACTTTCTTTCTTTCTTAAAAAAACTCCCTCAGTTCTATTTGAAATTCAGGCGATGAATTAGCTGGCTGCCTTTACCCAATAGGAAGCTTCACAACATCAGGCTGCCAGGAGTTCTCCTATTAGTTAGTCTTAACACTGGGGACAAAGGGTCCAAGAAGCAAGGGGTAGGTCATATATTAGCAGCTTGTTTGTATAAATCCACACAGAAAAACTATTAATATCAAACGAAACATATTAATTTTTAGAGAGAAAATGTCAGTTTGTAACAGCACTAGCTCAGACTTTCCGCGTCAGTTCATGAATGAACAAAACTGTATCAATGTCAATTTTATAATAATAAAAACTGAAATTAATAAATAAATCGAGTACAATGTTAAATCACTACTAATTTCGAAAATCAACCAATCAGTAATCCTACAGTGAGAAACATAAAACCAGTTCGTCATAGCCGTGTGATAACAAGTGTGTAGTAAGGCATGCACGCGTCGTCTGCATCATCATAAAGCCCAGTCTCGTTATAGTTACTGCTCAACAGTAGGGCATATATGGGTTCACATTATTATAATCCGCATCATCATCGGCATAAAATCCGGTATCACTATAACAGTGATACCATTTCAATCGAGAAAACACAACTAGTGCTTTTTTAAAAAAAAAAAAACTAATGCAGACACCTTAATCACCACCATTGAAAGAGTATTTTATTTTATGTTGGAAAAGATGACAATTTTAAATATTTACTTGTTCCTGATGGACCTCTAAGTGAAACTGTAGGTACTGTAAAATAAATATTCTTAGACAACCGGAATAGATCTGATTTCAGAATTAACATTATTTCAAGGCTGGGTCGATGTAAGGTGACCATCTGTCCCATATTTTATGGGACGATTCCATATTTGAGAGTCTCATCTCATTTTTTTTAAAGGAATGAAAAAAAGTATATGTTCTGTAATTTACTATCCATCCCATAAATGTATCTTATTTTAGAAATTACATGGTGTGATTCACCGAAACTTTGGTATTTTACAATATTTCTCTTTCTGAGTTTATTAAAACATAATAATGTTAGAATATTTTCAGTTATAACTTTACATGGACAGCTCCGAGTTTGGAATTTAGCTGTTGTGCATTGGGAATCTCCTAAATCTTATCTTATCACTGCCTATGGCATTACAAGAAACTGTCAGTCAGTCTACCTCAAGATCTCGATTAACTAACAAGTGGATGCCGAGTATTGACGTATTGTTATCAATGGTTTATCGGTAGTTTTCCTTTGCGTTTGTATGATAAAAATGCTGAAAAGGAAATAAGTGTTTAATAAAGACTTAGACAAGAGTTTACATTTATTATGAAGAAATCAGAATATGATATTTATTTTGTGAAGTGCAGATCTAAATTTTCTGTTGCTCATGGTCAGAGGGCCAATATTGTTCAACATTTAAAAAGTGTTGATTACAAGGAAGTAAATATCGCAGCTTCTAGCTCAAGTAATCCAATCACTTCATTTTTTCATAAAAAGTCATTCGATAGTAGTCAACGTAATTTAGAAGCTACGGAAGGCACTTGGACATATCGTACACTCTCACTCCTTTGGATCCACTGATTGCACTTCTAGGTTGGTTAAGAAGTATTTTGAGCCACAATATGTGTGTGCTAGAGCAAAATATCAAGCTAATATGACTAATATACTTCAACCTTAATCTCTGGGGTGTTTGCCACCTGAGTCGCAGATGGTCGACCCTCACGCGCGACTTGGTGGCTGGTGCTACCCTGTATGACAGGAGCAGTTAAAATGTTCTTACCCACTGGTCGCGCAACTTGGTGGGTGGTGCCACCCCTTATGACAGGAGTAATTAAAATGTTCTTACTCACTAGGTTGCGCGACCCGGGTGGCGCCTCCCAGGTGGCCCCGTCTGACACCAGTTTAAGGCTAATGCTAAAAAGCTGCCTTAAAACGGTTTAGTAGGTATTTAAATTCATACATATAGAACTAATCCGTTCCTTCTCTGGGTAAGCAATAAACTATACATATATCCCCCAAAAAAAACTCCGTACTTAATCTATCCTCACTAACTTTCTCCACACTTCCCTATCCTTTCATACTCCCTTTGCTTCAACAACACCCATATACAGAGTCATACATGGTCTTTTATTCTTAAAACTCTTTTTTTAATGCTTCTCTTTTTCACACATTTTATACAACATTTAGCCACGCCTTACATGGCCTAACATTGCCTTTTGATCCACACACTCTACCTTTATATATTTACTTTGTCACTATTGCCACACTAATTTTTAAACATACCCAAACCAACGTAAGATGCTTCTTTCACATTGACCTATTGGATTCCCTTTCAAACCACACTTCTTCAGCATCCATTCATTACTGGCTTTATTATTCCACATAGGTTGATTTCTTAGATATCTCATTCCAACCACATTCACCTTGCAACCTTGTCTAACACCTTGTTCAATGTCAAATCATTAGCTCAAAGCTCCATCCACCCTAACACACACTTTACTTCCATCACACACCACTCTTTCAGAACATTCCATAACATATTCTTATTCACCCAATCGTACACTTTCTTCAGATCAATAAATGCACAATTAACTTTCTTCCTTACTGCCACTCATTTCTCAAACACATGTTGCAATGAAAATATCTGCTCCAATCTCTACATAGCATGAAACCACATTTCACACCCCAAATATTGTCGCAATTTTCACACACCAGGCCTCTCAATTAAGACTTTCCCAAAAACTTTGCCTGGAATACTCAACCAACTAAATGTCCTATAGTTCTTACATTCACTCTTACTACCCTTGCCTTTGTACAAAGGAATGACAGCATTCTTCTCGTCATTAGGAACATTCAAAATCTCAACACACACACATAAAATAACTCACACAATCTGGCAAGTAGTACCATGACCCTGTTCTTATGTATTTCATTCGTGATCCCATATATGCCTGCAGATTTACTATTTTTTAACACTTTCATAGCTTTTAACACCTTATCCTCATTAATTCTTGGACTCATCATAACATTTTCCCTATTTTCTGCTTTCTATACGTTTTCACCATACAAATGCTCAAAATACTCCATCCCTCTCTTATACCGTTTTCATCCCAGATCATCTCACCATTCCTTCTGAATGCCATTAGTCTTTCCTTGCATTCCTTGTTTCTTTCTCTTTTACACATTTCTAGAACCTCATCTTATTTCCTTTAAAATAGAGAATACATTTTCAAACATTATTCATTTTTAATACAAATAAGACTTGAAGATGGTGAAAAATCACCAAAACATGTCGTCGTCATAGAAGAAAAACTAAAATGTATATAAAATAAGGAGAGGGTGGTAAAAATAATAAACAAGAAGATATAAACTTACTATTAATTAACTTTAGAAGACACAACATCCAGCCCCCAGCCATTAATTCCTCACTGAAAGGGGAAACCCGCATTTCACTAATGATAAATTTTCTGGCCATACCAGGAATCAAACCTAGGACCCTTAGCTTAGTAGATAGACAAGCTATCGACTGAGCTAAGGTGTCAGACATCTTCATAATTGTATTAAAAATATTTTGAGATTTTTACAAATCTTTAATCTCTCAAATACCATAAGATTTGAGGGATTTAAGCATCCCATCTCTACCATCTCTAATTTATTCAAGGTATTTAACGTACACTTTTTAATGTGACTAATTATATTAACACACAATCTACTTGCTACTAATTATAGTTTAAATTATAACATAATGTTTAGACTAAATCTCAAAAGTGCTTTAAATTTTTCATTCTTGTACCCTTTTCTTTAATGAACTAGAATAATGCTTCCTGAACTACAAATATAGTGAAGTTTCCCTTAACAGATATCTCTGAATAGTGGATTTTTCTTTATAACAGGCAGTTTAAACTTAGCCGGCAAAATAACAGAGGTTCTTAAAAGTAAAACTACTTCCCAATATCGATCTTTCTCAATAACAAACACGACACTGTTAGAAACGCATATTTATACATAACAATCTCCAATCAGTGGTAGAAATTAAAACACCAGTCCATATGTTGACAGTATTTTACTGTAGGAATGTCAGGAATGCCAATGTCTCCCACCATCCCCGCTGGGGAAAGTTTTTAAAATAGCCTTTGTTGTAATCACTACAGTACTTCAAGGTTGTATCTCCCACACATTGTGAGATATCAGTGAGGGTTGTTCCAACAGTTTGGTCTATGCTCGTTCAGTCATATAAAATACAGAAGGCCTACTGTTTACATTTAATTTTCTTACTGTTCTTGTGTTATAATTATATATATATTCCAAATAAGACATTCTTTTGATCCTGGAAGGTGTCTGCTATTGAGATTTCACTGTATACATACCAAATGCAGCTACGTGTATGTTTTTCCTAATAGTATTTTATTTATGCAACTTCAAAGCAAGAGGACATTATGAATAAGCAAGCTAATTTTTCTAAAGATTACTTTTTGGTGTGATTTGACTGTATCATTAGTAAAGCAACAAAAGATAGCTTTCAAAGAAACCTAAACATTTCATCAACTTAATTTGGATATCATCCCAAGAGGTTTTCCTAAAAGTTTATAAAGATGCCATAAAAAATAGAAATAGTAACTTAATGTTGATATTTCTTGACATTGTGCATTCACTAAGCCATTTATACCATAGGGCCAGTTTCATAGTCAGATTTAGTACGCCTCAAGTGCGGCGCTATACCAAATACAAGACGTCACCTACCTAGACCAAAATGGAATGGGCCAGTTTCATATGTGAAACTGGCACATTCCATTTTGGTCTAGGTAGGTGTCTTCCTGTATTTAGTATCGACTCGCACTTTAGGCGTACTAAATTTGACTATGAAACTGGCCCATACAGTTAGTTAAGTTGCAAATTATTAGTTGAGGCCTTGTTGTCATCTTTATGTTAGGCTAAATCGCGATTTTAGTACAAGAGCTCAAACCGATTCTAGTCCAACATTTAAACTAGTATAATTTTGATTTTTGAACCAAATAGTTTCACAAATATTCAAATCTTATCTTTATGGTTTTGAGAGTTGCATCTCTTAGGTAATAAACTTAAAACTTTATTTTCGAAGACTATATCCAAGCTATTATTTAATTAGAGTAAGAAGTTAAGATTAATTCCTATTTAAATAGTGGAAGAAGTTAAGATTGGTTCTTATTTAAATAGTGTAAGAAGTTAAGATTGATTCTTATTTAAAATATTGGACAAAGTTAAAATTCGTTCAACACACAGAATATTTTTGTATTCATCACTGTAGCATATTTTTTTTAGATTTCTATGGATGGCGATTTGTTAACTAATATTCATTAATATCTTTTTTTTTAATTTCTATGAATAGCCATTTGTTATATTCATTAATAATAGTTCTTTTTTAAAATCATGATTTTTATAATTTGTTACTATTTTAAAACTCTTTTTCAATCTCGAAATAATATTGTTTCAATTTTTTTTTCTTTTACATAGGTACTATTCTTTAATATTTTATTTTCTACGCTTTAGTAATATTATTTAAATAGTGTGATATTTGTGCTAAGGTCTAGTATACAACCAGTCGCAGCTGTTTGTCAGATGTGCACTTGTAAAGCGCACATGCAAGGTTTGATGTGTTTGTTTCCAGCTTAAACAAAGATTGTCTACAGTAAAATGTCGATAAACATAATTTCAACTATATTACTCCAACATCAAAGTCATATTAAAGAATTTAAAATGCAATACCCACCTTTTACTATACATTTCCATGAATTTTTATCCTTGACCAATCAACTTTTTTAAGCACTAAGTCTAAAAACCTGTTCAGGTTGTACGCATTTGTACTAATTACGCTAATGAGTTAGGAATGAAAAAAGTTGAATTTAAAGGAAGTGTGCCCACATTTGCATGGAGGGAGAGTGGAAAATCATTTTGGAAACAACCCTTCTGAGTTCACCTGACCGGGATTTAAACTCTGATATCACTGTCGCCTGCAGTCTAGTCTTATATGATAGTGACACCTTAGACTTTGTGGCCACTGAATTGGGTTCCAAAATAACAAATTAATTTAGTTGAATACAGTAGTGCACCTATGTTTGTTTCTGGTTGGCTGAACACAAGCACAAAAGATGGGCAATTTTCATCTTCTGATAAGCAATTCTGACAATCCTGTAATTTGGCTGCGCTTGCAAGTGCTATATTTCTAGTGTGAGTTTGACAAACGGGTACAGCTGGTTGCAGACTGGGCTAAAGGGGGAAGCTGATAAACCAAGTATTATCTGGTTATTAAGTTGTAATGTTGTCCCCTTGATCATTGCCAGTTCCCCAATATTCACTCTAAATAATCTACTTATAGTAAAAGGTTATGAGATTGTGAAAATTTATTTGTCCTAAAAAACACAACTATTTCTAACAATGAAGAAATATTTAATCATTCACATAACTTTCATCACATAGCCAGCTTGGATTGCCTTAAACTTAAGTTTGGAAATATATTTTTTAAATATCACATCTCAGTTTGTGCCAACAGTTTTAAGGGCTCTGTCTAAGTAGAGTCGGAAATATGAAATTTGCTCTTGCTCACAATGGTATTTCAAAAATAAATCTGATAAATTGATATGTAATTATAAAATAGATCATTGTTTAAAATATATTTATTCAATTGCCATATCCAGGTGTCATTTTTCAATTTAAAGAATATGATATCTAGATGCAGCTATAACCGTAATTAACAAAAATAATTTAGCTTTGCCATTTAATCCATCAAATATTTAAATACCGTAGGTGAACAGATCTTGGATATAGCTTATAGCCAAATCTGATTTAAAAATGAATTTTTAAATGAATTTTGTTTGTCTAGGCCTGTAAAAGTGACTATTAGAAAATTTGTTTTTTCATGTATCTCCCTAATAGTCTTAATTGAAATACTATAGACCAATAAAACAAACATTAATTGTTCATACAGTATTTTACAGTAACCATACAGTATTTTAGGAAAAGCCCTCAAAAGCATTGCGATGTTTGCAATGACAAATTACGATGAAATGAAGTGCCAGTAAATATTACACAGCAATTGAGATTCAGCACAAATAATTTTTATCACGGTCACTTAAAAACAAAACACCCAGCTGAACCAGCTCAATCGCTATCAGAGCCAGACTCAGACAGTTGTAAGTCTTTCTCGAGTATTTGTTCGGGCACATAAAGTCTAGAGGGGGGTACTCCGTTCTGAGGAAGCGAGATGTTGGTACGGAGAGGGATATTAGTTTCAGGTTCACTGTCAGAGGAAGCACTGTCACTCGACGAGTTACTGGAGGTGCCTGACAAGGCACCTATGATGCCTGTGTCAGTGTCGTCATTGAAGTTGACTGCAGGTGGCGGCATATCGTCAAGCCCTAACATAGGTAGGCTACCCCCAGGGGGCGACTTGTGCTGGGGGCGTATTGGACTGGACGAAGAAGGATATGAGGGTGATGCCCGCAGGGGTGAGTGTTTTGGGATACATCCCCCAAGTGTGGAGTTGAGAAGAGGCATGTATGATTTGGATGCAGATTTCTTCTCCCGAGGCGCTTGCTGGGGCAGGGGAGCAGACTTAAACCCATGGTTATTCATCGGAGACTCTCCTGCAGACACCTGCCGATTGGAGGAGGATGGGCAAGACTTTTGGTTACTCTCCATTCTTGTTTTCTTCACCTGAATGTTACTGCTGAGTTTTTCAAGCGTTATCTCGCCGGTTGTCTTGTCAATAATGAGAACACACTCCTTCTGGTAGGGCCGCTGCGACCCTTTGAAAACAGTGTGTGAAGTCCCTGCCCCATCCAGATGGGGCACGGTGACAGTCATCTGATGATTGGTGCCTGTGTCGATGGTGGACATCTTATTCAGATCTACACTGGCAGGCTTGAAGTCATAGCGGATGGTGTGGAACGAAGAGCCCTTGGAACCCGTGAAGCTTGTGCCCAGTTTCACCTCATACACACGTGAACCAAGGCCCAGCTTCTCGGAGAGGTTCTCCTCGCTGTGGTTTGGCCTCTGCATGGTTTAGACCGCCTACCTGACACACAACCATTAAATCAGGGACTATGGGAAAAACACAAGGGAGTTTTTACAATTCTAATACTTCATCACACATATTAACAAATATAGTTTAGCCATAAAATTAATATGCTTTTACCTGAACAGGTAGTAAGACAAAGTAATAAAATAAAAATGTCATTTTGAAACATCACAACTAGTTTTATTTTAGGGACCTATATCCTTAAATTGTGCGTGCCAAAAGAATGTTTGTCCTAAATCATTAAATTTAATCAAGCAAAATATTTTGCACATTAATTTATATACTATATAAACCTTTTAAAAAAGTTATAAGAAACTGTGATGATAATAATAAACGCTAAATACTACATGTTACACAATGTTTTTTACTGTACTGTAAAAAAGATATACCTACTTTAAATGTAAAACCACAATATATATATATATTACATGCTATACCTCAAATTTATAAATGAAAATATTATAAAACGCATACATTTTATAGTATAAAACTTGTGAAAATACTGTGTCCCCACACACAATTCCAGATTCTCCTGCTTAATCCAAATTTTCACTAATTTGAACAAGCTTAGGTCCCATTTAGTTTAGATTAAAGAGGTTCTACTGTATTTATGTAGGCTTCTGTGATTTGCACATGTGAGGTATGTGGTGAGTGTATGGAACAGTGGGCGGTAGTGCAGACGACAGGTCTCAAGGTTTTATGGGTCATTTAGTGTTTATATTTAAGCTGCTGAATAACTAATCATGACTTACATCTGTATCTGAGTTATGTTAACTACACATATATATTCAGACTTTAATGCTGTGCCTAGTACATAATAATGGCGACAAGGAGAGCAAAAAATTTGCGCAAATTATTGCGTCACATTTTCCAACTAAACAACATTTTATACCATGGGAAATTGGAGCTTCTGTCCACGTTGCAGTCATTTCCCAAGTCGAATATTGAATCATGATCCAGATTAGTCCAGATGGAAAGTTTAATTGGAAAGATTGAAAAATAAGCTATTGATTTATAATATACTGGAAGGTAAGCAAACTTATTTATTAGATGCCATCGGCAAGCCTGTGTATGAACGTCTATAATCTATATGATCTGTGAGAGCCAGCTGAGCCCAAAGCTAAAACATCAAAACTGGCAGATATTTTAACAAAAATAGTTTCAACCATAACCCAATCCATTGGCAGAGAGGGTTAAGTTTCAAAACAGGAGTCAACAAGAAGGTGAATCACCAGCATAGTTTGCTGTTGAGTAAAAAAAAACTTACACGTCATTGTAAGTTTCCAAATAATTGGATGTAAGATGCCCTTTGTACCCAATTTGTGTACGGCCTACATTCTCAAGCTTTGGAGTTGAAATTGTTGAATTTTTTATGTAGTTCTTACTTTCTATTATACATCTTTCTGTTCCACAAGAGGTTAACAATGACAAAAATATCAATGTAGTTCAGACAAAGGGTCTGACTTAAAGACAGTGAGAATTTAGTAAAGCAAAAAAAAGGTTGCCTACATTGTAATTCAACAAATCACTAATCTTCTAAATGCTGGTACTGTAATGCTTCTTGCCATATTTGTGGAGTCAAGGGCCATCAGTCCTGCATGCGTGAAAAAGTCTAATACCATTTTTTTAATCCAGATGAGAAATTGGGTTAGCCTATTTAAAAGGAAAAAGGGCTTTAAACAAGGTTTGTTCGGATGATCAAACATCTGATGGGAAGAGTATCAATTTAAACCAATCTTCATGTGTGTTCACTGATATTTTTCATATTAAAGGTCCAATAAAACCTGATTAAATCAGTTACGAGTTGATAAGAGTTAAAATTGAATTCCAAGTGAATACTGGGGCATATTTAACTCTAATAAACAGAAACCTCTTTAAAAGCAAGTTTACAGACAAGGAAATTTTACCCACCATATTAAAATTGCATACCTACACTGGAGCACATATACCATTATTGGATAAAGCCAATGTTCTAGTTAATGAGAACAATTTGAATTTATACTTAGCAGAGGGGAATTTTGCTAACATATTGGGTCTTGAGTGATTATGCAGCCTTAAGTTTAATCTGACAGAACTTTTAGAAACTGTCAACGTTAGAGATAAGGCAGCTCCCAATAATGATAATGATCATGATTATGATGATGATGATAATAATAATAATTAGTGGGACTTTTAAACAAATTTGGGGCTGTTCTGAAAGAAGGGGTAGGCAAAGTTAAAAGAGTGTAGGCTGAAATTTGTCTTAAACCCCATTCTGTTCCAGTTTATAGAAGACATCGCAATGTGGCCTACTCTCTTGTTCCTAAGATGGAAGCAAAATTAGACCGCTTGTAAAAATAGGGTATTTTGTACAAAGTTACCCACGTAAAATTTGCTATGCCAGTGGTTCCTCAGGGTGTCCAGCTAAACCATATTCTAAAATTCCCTGACTTTTCCAGGTTTTCCAGAGCCAATTTACAACTTTTCCAGTCCCTAAATTACAAACACTATTGTAGTTTTAACTAATGTAAAAGAAATTTGAGTATTTTTTTTAGTGACTCTGTGAAAATTCCAGAAATTTAATTAAATTCCCTGACCAAGCAAATTCCCTAATTTTTCCCTGTTTGCCAGGTCGCTGGACACCCTGTTCCTGTTAATGTCCTAAGAATTTTCAAGGAAGGATCCTGTAACAATAAGTGATGGCCCAATCAGGATTTGCGACGATTCTAAGACATTCATCAACTCTCAACTCATCGAGGACTAACCCATTCCAAACATTGAAGGTATTCTTGCAAATATAGGAAAGTGTTCATTTTATTTGAAACTTGATATC
>CABFWB010001305.1:96286-111183 GCA_902151455.1 Timema bartmani
CTACACAGACAAAATAAAATGGGGGATAGGGGGGGCATGACCAGTTAAACATTGTGAGCAAAGAAAATGTCAGGTGATCAAAAATAGTCTTTATATCAATCACCAAATGTATTTATTTCATAGGAGTGAACCATCTTTCATGGAATTTGGAAGTGGGATATCTTCACGGTCTGAAAATATTATTATTCTTTGGTCAATGCCAGCGTTTCTTCGTAAGATTATTGTTTACAACACTCAACAATGTTTCTCTTTTCTATGCACTTTTACCTATTATAAATAATCGTTGATTCTTGTGACAATAGGCTTATGTAAACGGTTAATCCTATTTTAATTTAGGCCTATTTATTTATTATTTGTTAGATTATCACATTTATAGTAGTAAAAATATAAATGATAAAGCTAACAAATACCAATAAAAAACCTTCCAAAAAAGCTCCTAGGTGTATATAATGGTAAAAAAGAATTGCCTCCGGCAGTTGGGGGAAACTCCCCCCAAACCTCCCTTGAGGTATGCAATCCTACATACGCTACTGGCCTTTTCAAATCAGAGTTAAGGATTTTGATTGCCAGTACTTGACAATTAATACTATAATAGGGCTTTATCGGTGTAATCGACTTCCATTTGGCATTACTACTACTACCGCCTTATGCCAAAGAACAATTGAGGGTATTATGAAATATAAATCTGAAACAGAAGCTCAACATTATCATTTGCTTGAGTCAGTGTTTCAGAGACTGGAAGATTACCATATAACATCAGAGTAAATGCTGATAAGTGTATTATTATTATTATTATTATTATCATCATCATCATCAGCACTGCGTCTTACTACCCATTTGGGTTGTACGCACTCACGCTAGTGTCTAATGGTAGTGTGATTGTGAGATGAAATGGAGGACCTACAGTTTAACGTGGAATCCGAACCACGGTGGAGGCCTGGCATTCCTCACATTCACAAGTTGTAATTAATACACGTCTTGTCAGAGGTGAAGGAAGCAAAAAGTTTACCTTTCTAAAATCTTTTATTAAATACTATGGATTTATCATAAGCAAGGGTAGTATCCCCTAGTGCCCCTAAAAGGTGGAAGCAATTAAAAAAATTAAAAGCCACCAACTTCAGAAACCGAAATGAAATCATTTTTGGGGGGCAGTCAATTTCTATGGGAAATGTTTTATTAGACCTCAGTACATTAGCCCATCCCCTTTACAATCTTGTAGAAACTGGGGTGGGTTTTAATTTTGATACAAATTGTATCAAATCTATCATATAGATTGAGACAATGTCATCCAATAAGGTACTTACTCATTTCGACCAAAGAGACAAAAATTATACTAAGAGATAGTGAAAAACTTATTCAAGCTTAAAATGGGTGCTACCTTCAAACTAGGTCATGGGAGGGACACCTGCAGCATAAATACTCATTTTCCCACGATTGTATTTTCTGGGGCCAGCATGTGTATATACTCCCTTTCTAAGATCCAGAAAATTGGAAGAACCAACATAAGTGACACATGGGAGTGGTAAAGAGTAAAGCATTGGTACTAAGTTATGTGTAGTGGCATAAAATAGATTTGGATAACTGAAAAAATTATTTCAAACTGTTTTTTCTTGCCAAGAGATCTAAAACAACCCAGTCAAGATATAATACCACAAGTGGCAATATTTGCCCTTCAGCAACCATGGAAAGACCCTTTTAAAGGCATGTATTTTCTTACTATTGTTGATCTAAGCAGATGGCTTTACATTCAACCTGTGAATAATATAACTTGTACACAACAATTAGACCGCTGAAAGTGTTTTTCACAACTAATTTGGGTCTTCCCCACGTCTTAATATCAGCCAAACTTCTGCTCCGAGCTTGGGATCAAACAAAAGTTGATAGCACCTTACCACCCTGCTACCAAAGCTTTAGGAGAGAGAGAGAGAGAGTAAAAACTTTCCCAGCCACTTTGAGAGCAGCTGTACTTAGTGAAAACATTATTAGAACAGCTGTAACCAACCAAGTTCCTGGTAGCTTATAGGAAGAGTTCTTGCTCCAACACTGGACTATCTCCTGCATCTCTATTTCTGAAACATACAGAGAGGAGCCACATCGACTTAGTGAAGCCTTTAGGTCAACTATATCTTCAGGAATATACCAAAGATCCTGTCGATGTACCAAGAACCTTCAAGGAAGGATAAAATGTTGCGTTCCGTACTTGGTAGGAAGTGACTTTTGGAAGAGTCACACAGAAAAGGGGTGATTTGCACTATTTGATAGAAGTTAATTCCATCCATTCCCGCCCTGTAGATCAGATGAGGCCAGTAGGGAAAAAGAGGAAACCAACAATAGTCAGGCTTCACCAGCTTTCCCCAAGAAAAAATCTCATCATCGCCCAGTAGTCAAACTTTGGACCTACTCCAGGAGACGAGGCAGCCCATTAACAGAGAGCCACTCTCAATAGATACTCCAGCTCGACAAACCACTAATAGGAGTGGTCGTATAATCAAGCAACCTGCAAGATTCACCCTCTGAAGAGTAGAAGAGAGTGTGATGTTCTTTCCAGAGCCTTAATTGGGGTCATTTCATGTTCCTTGGTTGTTGTTTTTTAGAAAACTGAGTGTGTTCAGGCTAAGGGTAGAGGAGTGTTGTGAGTGTAGTGGCAACACTGGGTACTGAAGGTTATATGAGTCATTCAATGGTTAGATTCAAGCTGGTGAGTAACCAATCATGACGTGTGTGTGTGTGTGTGTGTGTGTATCAGAGTTTGGCCTATGTTAAATTACTCATATTTATTTAGACTTTAATGCTATGCCTAGTACATAGTATGTACACATATTACCAACACATTTTCCTAGCCATAAACAGCTAAGTCTTACATATTCTCAGGGTGGTCAGTTTCCAATTAAAAATTCCCACACCTTGCCAAGTTTTACAAAGCAAAATTTGTATTTTTCAGTGGAGTTTATTCTCAATTATAATTGTCCAAACATACCTTAGACTTTGTTTTGATTTGCATTTGAAATAAGTATTGTTGCCATTATTAAGTAGGCCTACATTGATTTTTTTTTTAAATGGCAATAAGTTAAATGCAATCATTGGCGAGTTTTCTTTACACTAAATTTTACTAAGAGATTACCACATATACGTTTTTAACGGTTTTGTATAACTACAGTTGATTTCAACTTTGATGTGCATTTTTTGTTTTAAGTTTACACAAACAAATTTTTAAAAAATATGTTTTTTTTCACCATGTCCCTACTTTTGATTATTCCCTTGATATGTTTCTTCTGCATCTTTGCTGTAAGTTTGTGTTTGCTTTTTTAGATTAGCCAAAAAAAAAAATTCACCTGAAATCAAATATGTTTAAATCAAACATTCACTTGATCTAGTCTCACTTCAAAAAACTAAACTTTTAAGAATATTTCTGATAGATATTGAAAGTGGTGGTACAAATAATTTATAAAAGTGGTTCATTAAAAAAAATAGCTACAGTAAACTTTGTGTAGTATAGAGGCCTACTTACTTATTCAACGGCATTAAGAACTAAAAGTTCATTGCCGCACTTATAGTATGTTTTTTGATTGGAGTTGTTAACCAATATGGGAATGAGGAAATACCATCCCGGGAATGTGATCAAAGCACTGCTTTATCTAAGGAGATACAAATTGTTTCCTAGCTAGCCATACTTGCAAATCCAATATGCAAAAATGCTGTGTCTTTGGGCAAAATACCAAAACATTTCAACATGAAGATGTTTACGCAGACTCGTCTGATGAAAATGTTGAAGTAAAAGAAAAAGAGAAGACATATTTAACCCGCAGCTCTGCTACACCAAGCGGTGCACACTTGAAAATAAGAACATAGCCTAAATGTTTTGATACTATTTCCAGGGGAGAAGGCTAACTTGCATGGATATGTTAGTGTTGGTATTTGCCAAAATGATCCTGATGGGCATGAGCAAATTTAAATTATGTTCTTAAAATGAGTATTAAATATGTGTCATGGATTAGAAAGGTTGAATTTAGAGGACATGTTCCCAAATTTTCGTGGAGGGAGCATGGAAAAACCACCCCCAGTACACCTGACCAGGAATCGAACCCTGATCTCCCCGTTTTTGGCAGTCCAACTTATTGTGAGAGTAGAGTCTTATACCATGCAGCCACCTAAGTGGGGAATAATGTACACTTCTTATGACAGTTAAAATACACTTAGGGAATATGCCTAAGCACCTTATCAAATTATAGCCTACACTGTATTTTACTTATGATAAAAATTGAAAAATTCTAATATCATTATAACTTATAGACCTATTGACAAGTAAATGGTGAATCGGATGATATTTTATGTTATTTATTTGAACTTAGCCTATTTTATTTTTACTACAACATTTAAGCCACCCACCAAAACTTTAGTTCAAAAATAAACACACTAGAGCAACATATGGTTTGATCCATGATCCCTTATGATATGACATCTTATATACAAGTCAAATTGTTAATTTTGTGAATATCAATTGAGATCCTAATTTATTAACAAATAGAATGGTACCAAGGTTATATCAAGTCAGCCGAGTAGTTCAGAGGGGAGCCTTATAATATATTTATACATTATTTAGCCTTAGAATATATATTAATTTAATTTAATATTTGACTTTCAGTGGGTGTGTTAGTGCAAATCTTTTCTACATTTTCAGTTCAGTTCAGTTCTAGGAGTTTGATAGATGTAAAAGTGATAGTGGATGTGCAACAGTGTTTTCATTTGGATAATAAAAGTATAAGTCTTGGTTAACAATTTACAATAACATTGTCTGTTGCAAAATAAAGTGAAGTGTGGTCGTTGCAGAAGATTAATGCACATTAATTGGCTCTATAATATACATTAAGTCTCACTTGTGTAATTTTAGAGATTTTTCAATATTTGTTCCTGCATTATTCAGATGAGTTTGGTTTTGAAATGTTCAGTAAAATAAAGTTTTAACTGATCTTAAATTTAGTACATTTGGATTCCCATCGCTTTTGAGTGGAGACCTAATGCTAGTAGGTTTATAAATGTTGATACTGTACTTTGGTTTTTTAGAGAAAGAAAAAAATTGCCCAGAAAGCTGTGGTTCTTAGGTTCCATCCCCGACACTTTTTCTTAGTCATATAACAATTTAAGTGTTTTCTTATTAATAATACTGTACACACAACAAACGTAGGGTAATTCATACAGTACCATTATTTTGTTAATGTTTTCTAATATTAGAAAGTTGAAGCGAAGGAAAGATGAAGTATTGGTAAGTAACTCAGTGGACTCATACTTTTGTAGTAGGTATGTAATATAATTAATGTTTGTATTCTTATGACATTCCATTAATAATTAATTAAAATGAATTCATGTCACAAACTGAACACTTCAAGAAGAAAAACATTCCAATACACTGGATATTTAAAATACATGTATCAGAAATAATGTATCAGACTTGCAATACAAAAAAATACTGTAAAACCTAATGAGAGGAAAAATAGAATTATGTAAATCTGATAACAGATGGTCCAAGAACAGGTGTAGCAGATTCACTAGGTTAGGCTAATGATAATTGCCTCATATATCCCATATACCAATCAGCCTTAATTAAATTATGCTCACTATAATCCCTAAATTAAAACCTAATTATGTTATATTACCAAACCTTTTCAATAAATATTTAAAATAATACTTCAAGTACATATGAAATATTTATAAGTATACACTTCTTTTTAATCAGTACATATCTATTTGGTCTATTAGATATGGCCAAAGAGGTAGATAAATAGTATAATTAATATCTGTTTACTAGCAAAGTTAATGAAACCAAGCAGCACCATTGTATCTCGTTTCACTAAGCTCGTATAATAGTGAAAACATATATATTTTTTATAAATATAAAAATATTTCTTTAATAAATTGTATGATCAAAGAATTTACACCGTACGCTTATTCGTTCTTCTTTATATTATGCGTGTTTTTTTTTATATAACGGTCTACATTATCCAAACTGGACAAGATCCAAAATGTGTCAGTAAGATTATGTTTGGTCACTTGTCCTAGTACATCACCCACCAATGCACTCCTCACTGAAATAGGGAGCGGCCTCTATTACTCAGGTGCCAGTTTTGGGTGGGCAAGGTTTTTTTTAAATGAAATATTGTTAAAGATTTGTCACCTAGATTATTTCAACCTTCTAATAAAGGTAACTGTTGGCACCAAAAATGCTACGTCTTTGCTTTTATAACTGTATTCTATTACCTTCAGTTTGTTCTCAGCTAAATCTAGGTGGTTTATTTATTGGTTTTATGATTAGGTATGTAGGTATCGAGATTAGTGGGGATTAGTTAAGTCATTTCAACAAAGAACGCCAATAATGTCAAAAATATATTTAAGGGTGAACCATGAAATCTTTGAAATTTTGGCAAACAAAGTTTAGTTATTAATTGAAAGAAAAAGTACACTTTTTCTATATCATAATTTGTGGTGTTTTTATTCATAATGGACCCCTACATTTATAAATACTTTATATGCATAGGTTAAACTTTCACATTTCATCAATTTCTTTGATAAACCCCTAAAGCATTCATGTCCATTCAACCCGTGACCCCCAAGTTTGTTGTTTGTGTTGAGCCAGCTCAAATTGAAATACATCAAACTTCAGAAATAAACAAAAATTAGGCTATTGGTGCTGGCTTAAATACTCGCTAATTTCTATGAAGTTTCCAAAATTAAAATTATAATGTTACTTGTGTAATTGCAGATCATATGGTTTGGCGAATCAATATATCGTAGCTTCCCCCAGCCGTCTCCTACCTATGTTCCAACCTTGTATGAAAGTATGTATGTATGTATGTATGTATGTATGTATGTATGTATGTATGTATGAGTAGGTGACAGCTAGGAAAAGCTACGATCTATCCAATCACCAAACGATACCAATGATCTGCAAGACCATGTGTGGAGTTGTCAATTTCTGCAGTCAAAACTTACACAACAGGAAATTTGTTTTTAATTTTTTCTTTTTTTAACAATTTTTATATTTATGAGACACAAACTTATGAAATTAATAATTTGGATTTTAATTTTAATTTTAAATAGTTTATGTTGTTCACTTAAAAATGCCAGAGCTTCTAAAATGCTACGTTCACTTCGTAAATTAACATGGTGAACCGGCCAAAACAAGAGGGTGGTTGATGAAGTCAACTGGCACAGCCAGTATTCGTTTGTGTGGTGGTGATGGTGGGAGTGGTGGAGGGGGGTAGTTTTACTGACCAACTAAGCGGGGTCCATTTGGTTTTTCCCGTGGGAAAATTTGAAAATTTATTTACTGCAAAATGCAAATTGTATCAAAAGAAATACAATAATATCAAAAATAATTTAAAATCTATAAAAATGGTCATAATTCTGTAATTATTATAACTATTAAGTTTTTATGAACAAATTTGTAATCATGCATACTGATGGAATATACAAACATGCAAGTTTCAATAAATTGTATTTTGGAAATTTGATTCATAACATTATTTTATGAGCTAAAATCTGAAAATTCAAATAAGCAGCTTGCACTAACTCTCAACTCCCAAAATCAATATTGAACTAATTCACTTTAGTCTTATGTTGGCTTCATAGAAAGTTCATTGAGAACTTCATCCTCTCCATTTGGAAAAATCATATCTGGCCAGAACTGGTCCATAACTGGGCCAGATACATCCAGATCTAGGCCAGATTTACCCATATATTCCCAGATCTGGGCCAGATATGCCTAGAACTGGGGTAGATCTGAGCCAGATCTGGTGCAAATCTGTAATTTCAAGATATGACCAATTCCAGTTTTGGGACAGATATGGTATTTTTCCATATGGGTCCGTAACTAACACCTCTGGATGTATGTATATGAAGCCCATTAAGTCTGTCTTCATTTGTAGAGCTCATCATGTATGATTTAAACAGCTTTAGGGACGAGAAAGAGGTATGTGGGTAGTGAGGCCCTAAGGGGGGGGGGGTTTGTTCAACCCTCCCCCCCTCCCCTTGGCTGCGCCAGTGATGATGTCTTACAATCGCATCTTTGGGTTTGTTCATGCACTGTTTAAAAAACAAAAAGCTTTATTTTGACATTATTATTTTGTATGGCTCATTCTCTGAATTATAAAAATATTAATTGTTTTACTTAGGTAGTCAGTCATCCCAAAATATAAGTGTGAATATAATACTATTTTAATTATTATTTCATCTATTATAATATACCTTGTTGCTCCAACCGCAAAACAAAAGACATAATAATTGTATTAATATATTTTGTTCTTTCAATAATTTAAGGGCGTACAACCCAGATGGATAGTAGAATGCTGTGCTGATTAAAAAAATGAAAACGACAAATATACAGTGTTTATATTCATTTTATGACACTTAATTTCAATGTTTTCACATTAAAAAATATCCCTTTAATAAGTTTTAACCCAATTTTATTTATCTTAAGCTCAGCTTAAACTCACTGTACCAATCATTATACATACAATAATAAAACTTTATGCTAGTTTACTTTTTGAACCTTCTAATACACATGGATTCTGGTCAGAGCTGTCATTATTTCCCAATCACAATGTTGCCTCGAATCACGTGGCTTCGTATGCATACGCTGTTTTCATTGCTGCCTGTGTTTTTGGTCACTGATTTTGTCAGTGGTTGATCCAGGAAGGGGGTGGAGGGATCACCCCCTGCATATAAAATAATCGAAAGTATTGAAACCAATACCCTTATTATGATACCGGTTTATATCGAAGATGATACTGCGGATGTGGAGCCGTGTATGCCCTACTGTTGAGCAGTAACTATAACGAGACTGGGTTTTATGATGATGCCGACGACGCGTGTGTGACTTACTACACAGTTGTTATCACACGGCTATGAAGATCTGAATTTACATTTTTCACTGTAGTATTACTGATTGGTTGATTGTCGAAATTAAAAGAGATTTAACATTGTACTCGATTTATTTATAATTTCACTTTTATTATTATAAAATTGACATTGATACAGTTTTGTTCATTAACAAACTGACATGGAACGCTTGGGCTAGTGCTGTTACAGACTGACATTTTCTCTCTGAAAATTAATATGTTTCGTGTGATATTACTAGTTTTCTGTGTGGATTTATACGCACAAATTTCTTATATATGACCTACCCTTTGCTTCTTGGACCCCTTGTCGCCAGTGTTAAAACTAACTAATAGGAGAAATCCTGGCAATCTGATGTGGGAAGGCAAGCTTCCTATTGGGTAAAGGCAGCCAGCTAATTCATCGCCTGAATTTCAAATATAACTGAGGGAGTTTTTTTTTAAGAAAGAAAGTTTTAAAACGTACTGTATTGAAATTACTTCTGAAAAAGCGTGATTCTCCATGGATGAAGTATTAAAAGGAAACTTTACATACAGTTCTTTAAAGAAAAATACACTTCATCCATGATTTTTTGAATATATTAGAGGGGTCCAAAACAGTATAATCACTCCCTAATGTTGTAAGAAATAACAAAGCACCTCTCTCACTCTATCTCTTGCATGACCTAATCATTAACTCTTTTAACTTTGATCTAATGTGCAGAAAAGCAATGTAAGTGACTGTCCGACTGCACCATCTGTCTATACACAACGATACATGGACCTTTCAGCAAGTGGCTTAGAAATGAAAATCTTCTGTAAGTTTAGTATGATAACTAATTATTATTTGTTTTATAACTTACTTTTCTATTAATGTCTACTAAATGGTTTTAGGCCCATGTACATATTTATTATTCTAGTTTGAAATGGACTTTTTGTTTTATGTTTTTTGTATTAAGATTACACTTTTTTTTTATCAAAAATGTGTTTTTTCCAATAAGTTTTCTGTTCATTATTATAAATATTAATTAAATTAGAAGAAGTGCGTATTTTTAGGATTTTTCCCACTAAAGGGAAAAAAAGCTTCCAAACTAAGTTCTGACATTCTTAAAAATTTGAAAAATTATGGACTATATATAATAATGTGCTTCACTCAAGGCTACGATGATTCTGTCACTATAGCTGGACTCCTTGGAGGTGTAAAAGCCATTCTGAAGGGAAAGAACAAGAAAGTTATTTTTAATGGATGTTTGGACAAATCGCTTAACTCGTGTGGTCAGTACTCATTTTCTGAAAATGCATTGTGTGACTTTTTTTTGCACGCTTGAGACAATTTTTTTTTTTCTGCTTCCACCCATCGATGTGGTGTCTCATCGATGTGGTGTGTTAATTGAACATACTGGAGGGCCAGTGAGATAGTTATCAAATACAAGCTGGAGTACTTATCGTGCTATAGTAAGGCTAGTTATAGAAAAGTTATACAAGGTTGTGACTGCGACTGATGCTCCTTGTAAGCCACACGAAAATGTTGACAGAAAAGGTGTGCAACTAAAAATATTTTGGTTGCTGTCTGTGATTTCACATTTCTGTGCTACCTGTACTTCTAGTGAAATGTACTTCAGGAAGTTAATCTTACATAGCAGTACCTGAACATCAAGGGCTTAACTAGAGAGCAGGATACAAGCATGCGAGAAGAAATTTTTGAGGAGTAGGCTGGGAGTGACATGGACGGGCAGGGTGAGGAATGAAAGTGTGTGAGAGAGAGAGATATTGTGAAGGAGAACCCCCTGCAGAATATGATAGAGAAGGTGAGATTTAGGTGGTATGGACATGTGGAGAGGATGGAAGAGGGGAGAGTTTCAAGGAGGATGCCCGAAATGGAGGTGGTGGGCAGGACGTCAAGAGGAATACCCAGGGACAGGTGGATAAAGGGAGTGCGGTGGAGTGTGGAGGGGAGAGGAGTGAGTCAACATGGAGGACGAAAGGTGGTGGGAGGACAGAAGTAAATGGGGAGGCTTATGTTTAAGACAGACCCTGCTAGTGGCAGGAAACTGTGCATGATGATGATGATGATGATGATGATGATGATGATGATGAAGGAAGTAGCAGCCATGTTCAAGGCTGTTTGAGCGAAGTTTCTCATCTGTCACTGAAGAAGAGTTAAAGGTGTCATTTCTAAAAATAGTCCATTTCCTATGATCAGGTATTCGAAAGTGCGCTTTTAATAGAAATACCAAGGCTTAGAAAACACCTGAAAGCAGCAGAGATTGATATGGAAGAATTCAAAGATTTGGCAATATCAGAGGTTTTGACATTCACAGCTGAATGGGACATCGTAGAATCTATTCAAACCTTTTCACTAATCCTAAAATGATTTCTGACAATGTGTGTGTCTATGGCTTCATGTGAGAGGAGATTTTCAAAGCTGAAACTTATAAGGAACTATTTGCAATCTACCATAGGAAAATCAATGCTTTCCGATCTTGTGATATTATCAATTGAAAGTGAGTTGGTGAAATGTAATACGTATTGATTTCAATGAATTGTTTTATAAGTTAGCATATTTTAAGGATCAATAAAGGAAAGTTCTGATTTAGTCTAGATGTTAACAAAGTGCTGAAATTGTTGTGTATTTGTTCTTTTTTTTATTATTTATTTGATGAGTATATTTCTTTCTGAATTTTATACAACTTCTATATTATTTAGGACATTATTGATTTGTATACTTAACTCAGCAATGCACTTCATGTAACAATACAGTTCAATGTTAAAATGAACATAAAAATTGTGATGTAGTTCTTAAACTCCTTTACTTCGAATTCTATTCTTTTCTTGGCGAATTTTCATTTTAACTACATGAAACTATCTAAATATTTAGGCTGTGCATGTGATGTTATAATTTATAGGTGTAATTTTAGTTTGGCAAATTGTTTCTGTCACTACTATTGCCATTACATTTTCAATTATATACAAGTATTACGATTTACGAGTAACATTAGTAGAAAAATCAATACTACATATTATTCTGTATAGTCTGTTACAAGAGGAGTTCCAGGGGGTGGAACCATGAGCTACTGCACTACGTGACACTACTCCTAAAGACTCCACTAAACAATTAGCAATGTAATGAGATGAGGACAATAGTGAGAGTTGTTCTATAAGTGTTTAAGATTCCTGCTATGGATAATAGAAGTGCCCTTGAAGTGTAAGGAAGTTTTTGTACAGGGCGTACTTTGTACCCATTGTCAAATATGCAGTAGAAACATGGACATTGAATATAAGGTAAACTAGGAAATTAAACGCCATGGGAATGAATTATGTGAGAAGCTTGTTAGCTGTCACGAAGAGAAACAAAATTAGAAATGAAGTTATCCGGGAAATAGTGAGGATACAGGGAGTACATTAGATAGTAGAGAAATCAAGACTGAGGGGATATGGGCATGTAATGAGGATGGGAAAATAGAGGATGTCAAATAAAAGATTGGAAATGAAGTATGTAGGAAAAATATCGCAAGGGAAGGCCAAGAAAGAGATGGGAGAAACAGATAACATAAAGTGTTTAATTGAGAGGAGAAGAATGGAAGGAATGAAAGAAGGTAGAATGGTGAAAGGATATAGGGAGACGGAAGCATTTTACCAAACTGATCCGGCCACAGACTGGAAACAGTTGATGATGATAATGATGACTAAACAAATGATAATTATTTCCATATAGGTTGTCATTTTCCCCTTTCAGCCAATGTTTACAACAAATACCTTCTGCTAGCTTTAGCTGACTACATTTACAACCGTGTATGAGCAATATTATTATTTGTAAAAATTAATAGTATTTTTTAGTACCGTGTCTTATTACCCATTCAGGTTATACGCCTATATACTAATTACGCTAATGTGCTAGAGATTAGGGTTGAATTTAAAGAAAATATACACATATTTGTGTGGATAGAGAGTGGCAAACCACTGAGGGAAAACTACCCCTAGTACGCCCGAATGGTATCAAACCACGATTTACCCGTCTTCAGCAATCTAGTCTATTGCAACAAATCATGCGGCCACCGAAGCGGGTAATAGTAACTACTCGTTCATGTTTATTATCAAATTTAGGAAAATTCCCACAAATTTCATGTATTGCCCCCGGCCAAGTCCCCAATAACTTATGTGGGCTTCAGTTGGGGAAATATGCCTGCCATGGAGCTTTTTTATAAGCTTATCATTCATTAATATCTTTAAAATGTTTGACTTTATAAAAGACCTTTAATGGAGCGTCATAGTTACATCATATTATTTATTTAATCAAAAAAATTTTGTAAAAGAAATGTGACATTGTAATAGCACCCTAAAAAGAGTTAGCTGTGTGTGGTGCATGACGTTTTATAGAAATAGTCTGGCATTTTGTTCATCTCATTTTAAGTTATCTCATCAACGGAGTTTCTAAATGCCCGTTGACACGGTATTAGTTGACTAATGCAAGTACACTAATTTGGCTGCGCGCGCACAACTTGCACCGAGTAAATAGACAAGCAAGCTACTAACAAACAAGTCCACTTGCAAGTGAAAAAGTTGATCATCTTCCAACTTTACTAATGCAAGTAGACAATTCAAAAAGGTGGCAACTAAAATATTGTTGTGCGGGAGACACTTATTTGTGGAATGTTATGAAAATAATGAGTTTTTGTGGAATTTTAAGCACAGGATTTATAAAGAAAATAATGCCAATGCTATTGCACTGGAGGGTATTGTAAAGTGATATCAGGCGTACATATTCTCAAAAAGTGTCCAAAATATAATACGTAAATATTGCAAATGTGCCTTGTGAAAGATATTATTTTATATAGGTTAGCAAATGTTATAAATAATTTTATCAAACCATTATTTCCTATCAATCAACGTGGCATCCCAGGACATACAATCATAAAATATAATAAAACATTGTAGTATCGTGATTAGTTCTGGCAACATGATATTCATGTTAACGCCAAGTAAGGTATGAATGGCCGGTGGTTTTCACGCGAAATCATCGGCACGCTTTCCAATCTCCGTATTTGACACTTTAACCAATCTTTATAAGTTTTAATTAATAATAGTTCAGCCCATACACTTCAAACACTTTGTAGTAATACTTTGGCGACTTGAGTAGATAAACGACATTATATTATTGTCTCATAGCAAACCAGATAGTTTATATTTAAACCAATCTACAAATTAATTTATTATTATTTTCAAGGAATATCTTAGGCCTAGTATTAGTATACCAACATTTAAAACAGGGTTGAAAAAACCTGGGTTAGGCCTATTTATAAAAAAATTCCAACCAAGTTTGGTTGTATTGGGATTTATTGACTTTATTTGAGCTTAATTTTATTGATCATGTATGCTAAGTGAGTTAACAAATCAAACGAAATAATAAAATAATAATTTATGATCAACTCAAACATATTTTAATGTATTAAGGAATTAAGAAATATTAGACATACTAATCACAAACATTTTTATGTTATCTATATAATTTTTTTTAAATAGGTCAACTAAATATGATACATTGCGTTTACTGAAAAATTGTAGTTTATTTGGCCGCCCATTCTTATTCTAAATTCACCCTTCCTAGCTCCTAACACATAATTGTAATTATTAGTATATGCGTATTAATAACACGAACGATAAATCAGATGCAGTGATGAAAAAAATGGCTCCAATAGAGAGATCAGTTAGCACCACTTAATTTTCAGCCATGTTTTTAGAAGCGATACTAATACAAGTGAAAAATTCGTGTCAACACAACTAGCATGTTAGTAAGCTAATACTAGTAAACTTGCATTAGTCCAATAACACCGTGTCAACGGGCCTTAACACTAAGTATGATATTTATTTAGTACATTAATACAATAAAACCTTGGATTGCGAGTAACTTGGTCTGCGAGTGTTTTGTAAGACGAGTAAAATTTTTCAATAAATTTTAACTTGATAAACGAGCGATATCTTGCAATACGAGCAGTTTCATTGGATAGGTTCTTTGTTAAAGTCGCACAAAAA
>CABFWB010001305.1:113219-170586 GCA_902151455.1 Timema bartmani
CCCTGTTCCCACGTGACAACCAGCGTGCAGTAGAGCAGTATAAGAGAACACTGTGTTCAGCCCCTGTTCCCACGTGACAACCAGCGTGCAGTAGAGCAGTATAAGAGAACACTGTGTTCAGCCCCTGTTCTCTTGTATAAAACAGCAAAAAAACCTGATTCAGTTGGTCTTGTCTTAATGTAGTTAATAATGGAACTAAAGACTCTGTACTCACGTTTTTTGGATGCAAGGGACTCCTTGTGGAACATACAGTGAGTCTAGATGGCGTTGGGAGCCTTCCCTTTCACGAGAGCTTGTAAACCACTTCTTTCTCCAAACATGGCAGGAGCACCATCACTGCACATCCCAACACAATTTTCCCACTTCATTTCATCTCATTTTTGTGAAAAAATAATTCAAAATCTTGAAAAGTCCCTCTTCCTGGAATTGGCTTGCAGAACAATAGGTCCTCTTTGATAGAGGTTATTGATGTAGCGAACATAAGTTATAAGGTGTGCATCCATCACTGAGTCAGTGGCTTCGTTGACCTGTATTGCCAATTTTTGCAGTTTCAAAGTTTCGACCAGTTGTTCTTGTATGTCTTGCGCCATGTCAAATATCCGTCTTACCACCGTGTTATCTGCCAGAGGTATCTTTCGGACAAGATCTGCAGATGCTTTGTCAAACATTATTCCAGTGATTTCGACAGAAGCAGGCAAAACGAGTCTCTCAAACAGAATGAGGCTTCTTATATTTTGGGTTCATATACAAAACTTTGTATGATGCCAAAGTCCGTTGGTAGGAATACTGGTCATTTTTATCATTGAGTTGGTTTTTCCAGCGTAATCACATGATTTTTCTGCATGCTGGCTGTGTTTTGATTTCAAGTGACACTTCAGTTTGTTTGGTTTCATACTCTCTGAAGATAAAACAGAAAAAGTCAGCAAGCACAAGGGTCTCTCCTCGCCATCTTTTTCATAACTAGTGAGCCCAAATGATAAAAAATCCTCAATATATATATATATATTTACTTACTTTTATTTTATCAGGTTCTCCCCTGTGCAACTAGCAGAACTTCTTTTTAGGAATCTATCCATGTCAGTATTAATTATGTTGTTATTCACATGCACTTTTGTGAACAGAGGGAAACTTAATGTAAACTCACAAAAATGAAAACTACAATATGACAATGTCACAATATTGCCAGATAAGCACACACTGTGCACGATTGGTGGTTGACCACTAACACTTGGCTTTTATACGAAAGCGAACGAGAGCTCACAGAAGAGAATGACGAGCTTGGTGGGTATTCTGCATTTGAACAAAGCAAGGGCTTTCAGTGCTACTCAACCAAATATGAGGTTGCTGAAGTTAACTGTGTCGGTAAACATGCAGTCGGAGTAAGATAACCAAAATATTCTGTTTCTATTTGAATTTTGAACTTTACTATGATCATCAAAATCTCATAAAAGAGTAAATACAGTATAAGGTTATAGTATTCACAAAACTTGAACCCTTTGTAATTAACACCTCGATACCCAGGTCGGAAATCACTGGGACAGTGTAAACTAAAGCCTATTCTAAGATCTTAATAATTTTAATCCATATATCTTCAACCTTATGCATATTTATATATATATTTTTTTTTGCACTGCATCTGAATTTAGATTATAAGCCTATGTACTAGTTACTCAAAAGTTGGGGATAGTTAAGGTTGAATTTAGAGGAACTACACTTGCAATTGCATGGAGGAAGAGTGGAAAACCTTAAAGGAAAAACCAGCCTTAGTACACCCAACCAGAACTCAAACTGGCCACCAAAGTGGGTCTCATGCTATTAAATATTATAATTTTGATACAAAGCATTGTTTTACTTGAAAATTCTAGGAGGCTGGAGTTAAAATGCAGAACAGGGGTGTCTTTCTCTTTTTGTTTCTCTAAGCTAATACTGGTACATCTTCCTTACTCCTTATCCCGTGTCCTTAGATTAATTCATTAAGTTACACGGAAGTAATGTGAGTGACAAAACAAAAACTTTAAATAGTAGGCCTAAGGCTTAATTTAGTTCTCAAATCCACACAAACATGAAATAAAACTAGCATTGGTGACGGTAACAACACCCAATCTCTTCTAGTCTGGTATGGCCAGAGAGGAAGGTTGGAGTTAAAATCCTAGTAAGATCGTCTTATGATGGCACATTTTCTCTGAGTTCAACCTTCCTAATCCCTGCTAGACAGGGAACATGGCCCAGAAAAATAAGTTTTAATATAGTGGTTGTGTCCGGAGCGTTTATACTGGCCCAACAATAAGTTGTAAGGAATGAGTCAGATCTAGAACTAGTATTTTATATCAAACACATACATAAATAGAGAATAGGATAGGGGTGAGTTAAAAAAAAAAGTCGCACCAATGTTTAAACGATGGATGAATGGTTTCAGACTTGAATGAAGAGACAGATTTTTGTGAAATGTCTACAAGGATGGAAGGCAGGCTTGAAAACATAGTTTTCCCCAGTGTTCACACACACGTACACATGCACACACACTAATTAATACTAATAAATAAAATTATTATTAAAATATTTCAGTACAATTAAGTGTTCTTATGGATCAAAAGGTGTCAAAGTCCTTTCAAGAAGGATTCGAAACAAATGTCTGTGATTTCTCCATTCTTTGTTAACAAGAAAATCTGTCTCTGCACCAAATTACTTGATTAATTTTCTATTAAAATAAAATGTACATTTTTATTGGCAATAAATACCAAAGCTACAAAACTAAATTTTATCAAACAATTTTACCAAGTTCTGTAAGAAAAACAACAAATTTTTCTCTAAATAATCCAGAAATTGTCTTTTACTGCTTAAGTTTCATACAACTCAACAAATGCTACAAGGGATAAAATAAAAACACATTAAATACTCCAAATCCCAAAAATAGCTAATTATATTTTAGAAATAAATTGGCACATAATGAAGTTTTTTTTACAGCATCTCAATTATAAAAATGAGTGATGTATTAACAAAAACCAATGAAAATCCCAAAAGAGAGTAATTAATTATGATAAATGTGTCCATAAACAGGCAAAAAAAAGTTCAGTCTTTGACAATTTAGTCATCAAATTGGGGTGAAATTCATGTTGATATTTATAAATTTTATTTTCCACAAGAGCCACCAGGAATACATTTTGATCCAGAAAATAATTATTTTATCAATTTTAACTAATACTGATAAAAGTAATGTTTTGCCCATATAGAGACCATAATTTAGCTAAAAAGTAATAAACTAAACACAAGAATCCAACTATGTAATTTGGGTTTTCTGTGACAAAGGTCAAAAGTTTGATTCTTGTTTTTTGTTGTCATCTTTCAGATTAACTAAAATGCTCTCAAGGAAAAACAATTTATATGTGAGGAGAGATCATGTGAAAACTTACAAACGACTCCTGTGAGCAGTTTGGCCAAATAAACAATACACTTCAAAATAGTGATTGATCTAAGTTTCAGTTTTTCTCCACACAATTTGGCAATGCAAGTCTACAGAAAACCAAATTATTTCTGGCAAAGTCTTCATTGATAAAGTAATTATTCTGAAGGCACACACGTTATTTATGGAACACTTTCTCAAGAAAAGCCAAAAAAAAATATTGCTTTCTTAGCTACTGTTAAAAAAAATACAAAATGTCTTGTAGATGGATTCAATTAACTTTCTAAACTTGACTTTAAATCTTAAAAAAAACATGATAAGAATATTTTTGTATTTCCCTTGAATTATGATTTTGTTCACATTAATTATTTAACTACCACATAAAAATTCTAACTTAGTGTTAACATTTTTTTGTTATAGTTTGAATTTAAGTAAGTTAATTTTCCATTTAATTATGTTGAGCTAAGCCACTAGTAAACAGATTAATATCGCTAAAAAATCAAATAAGTGAATAGTCTTTAAAAATAAGTAAATCTTTAATCAAAAACTTTTTCATATCATCAAAATATCCTTCAAGATTTGAAGATTCAGAGATATCATCCCTAATATTTATGCCCAATAATTTTATAGCAATCTATTTTTTGACAATTCTTCACAATTAAGATGCTTTCCTAATAAAAACAATACAATCATAGAATACAGATATCACTTTCATAGTACAGTGAAAATAAGGTGTAAGGTAGTTTACTAATTCAATTGTTAATGACTGGCCAAACTTAATATATTGGAGATATTCACAGCAAAAGTACTGCGTCATCATAAAGGCTATCTTGTTTGGACACAATTTCTAGTGATTTTTTTCTCTTTATATATTAATTTGTTTAGGGCTTCAAGTTTTTTTTAATCATTACATATGGGAGCAGTTTTTTGGGGGGGAGAAGGGTAGCTCTTGCATATATTTAGTTGTTTTAGCCTATTTTTCTTTAAATCAGTTTACAAAATAATCTGAAACTACATCAAAATATTGCAAAGTCCTAGTGTTGGCGTGGGGGAAATTAGACTTATTTGCTTGAGACATTTTCAAAACACCCATCAAATACATAATAAATATTTCTTTATTAGTAAAAAAGTCCTCTGCTCTGATAAATATATTTCCAAGTGGTTATCAAAACTTTATTTTTGTTATATTATGGTACACTAGATTTGATCTGAATATGTGTGTCTACCAGTGGTGACTTGTGGATTGTGTGAAAGAGTGCACCACTTGGAGGAAGGTACAGTACTTGTGAATTATTTCCCACAACGTCCAACTTTTAACTATTGTGTCAATGTGTCCTTTAGTAGACAAATTGCCGGCTGCACTACTCAAATTTAATCGAGTTTAGGACCTATCATTTTGATAGTTTGGATAGTTCTCAATCAGTCTTTGAACTTCTATTTTATTGGTGGTGCATAAAATATGTACAAACCAAACTACTTCAAATTTCTAATTGCTTACTATCAAAAGGTTAGATTCCCATCTACACGGATGCTCTTTGTGCTCAACATGTTCCTAGTTGGTTTTAAAACAATCTGTACTTATAGCCGGGGACCCAACCAAGCCATCTGGTATAATGGTCTATTAGACAGCCACTAACAGTGGTTTTAATTAGACACCAATTTTATCATCTCCGATTGAGGCTATCCCCCACATAAATATCCTTTTGAGTATGCTCAAATTAAACGTAGCTTTGGCAAAAGATTATAATTGTTGAGCTATTTGAGATATAAAAGTTAATCAAGACTAAGAGGTTTCCAGTTTTGGATACATGCACGAAAGCAACATAACATTCTAATCTATGATCTATCTGAGAGATAGAAGTTATTTGATTCTAATCAAGAGGTGGTAAAACTAGGATGATGATAGCGTGGGGGGTGGAACTCACAAGTCCTGTACTGTCAAGTGGGGTTCTGCAACCCTTCCCAAATCTCTCTCCCTAACACAAACACAAAGTGTTATACAATATGAGCTGATGAGTTCTACAGTAGTCTACACGCAACCAGGAACACGAGCGGTAGAAGCAGAGTATTGTCAACATTATCATGATTACGTGGCCTTACAAAGAAACATTTCTACCAAAAATACTCTATTATCCTTCTTTTCCATTATTTCTTACAACTGTTACAAAATATTTTCCCTTTTTACAATATCTTTATGATTTAAGAAATCAAACACAGTTTTTATTTGTGCTTTTTGTACCACATATAAACTGTGCTGAATCATTGTCAATTTTATATATATATATATATACACAATTTGTTCTATTTTATATATTTACATGCTCATATCACACATTAACAATATAAATTTGTAGACATATGAGATAAATGATACTAAATCACTTCCTCATTGATTGAAAAAAAAACACTTTATTTTGTTAGCGGTGAACTGTTACTCAAACAGGTGTACACAACTTTGAAGAACAGGAAAATAGGTTAAGTCAATTTAGTTCAAATTTCTTAATTTCTTTTATATATACATTAAATATTGTGTCAACATTCAATCCAAAAATTACTTCAATAATAAACTAACATTATTAAAATGAAGATTAAATGACTCTCTTAATGCTAATGAAATGTAGCCTGGGGTGAAATGCATTTTGTGACACAAAAACAACATACAATTTTCTACATACATTGAGCAAAGAAACATACTGATATGACTGTAGTTTCTTAGGAAATATAGTTTGAACAACTACACACATAAGGCATTCAACAATATCAACATTCACTTACACTTTTTTAAAGGAAGAAAAACCACAAAGGTTTATTTGATACTAGGAATGGACCAATATAACTTTTTCCGATCCTTCCAATATCGTGATTCGCGATCTGTTACTGCAGATACAAATTCCAGTAACTTCATCATATTGAATGAATGAATTTCTCATAAATAAATTTCTCATTGCTTTTATAAAATAATACCTTTACATTTTTATTTAAGTGACATATCACTGGAATTAATATGCATTTCTAGTGATAAATGAGTTGTTTAAATATTAAAGAATCAAGATATAAGTTTAGAAAAATATTGTACAATATCAGACAAAAGAACAGTATCAGGAATTGTATCATCCTATCCCTATTTTACACAAGGCTTGGGAGCTTGTTAATGAAAGTCTTTCAAAAAAGATGGCCATATTACCAGATTTAGTAAAATTTCAAGTCAGTCACTATTATACGGTATTAAAAATGAATGCTACAGCAAATTTATTTCCATGTTAATTTACTAAAAGCCTTCACAGTAAAAATAAGCTATTTTAATTAAAAATCATTAGTGTAGCTTATTATAATAGCTTAAAAAGCTATTATAATATAAGTATTATAATTTAAAAAAATAATTCAAAATCATGTTGACTCCAGCTATAAGTAAATGTATCAATTTAGGAACAGAACTGAGCCATGGGAATTATTATAAACAAACCCTCTTCTCTTAAGATAGCTTCCATAATCTACAAACAAAGAACGAGTGGAACCGGTTGTGCGACCAAGTAGGAGCTGGTTGGAATAGCGTCTTATTTATAAATCTGATAGCAGTCAGTTTAGTCATCTTAGTTTAGATGGTCAGCCAAGATTAAACAAAAGTTAAGGAGTGCACGACATTGTGGGGTTGGTTTTTCTTTCCTTTAACTCTTACACTGCCTTTGTTTTTATTGGTATTTGTCTTCGATAACTCACCTTTCCTCAGCCAGTTATATACATTTATAAAAATTTGGAACACAAAAGGTAATAAAAACCAAACAAAAAGTTTTCATTATAAAATAAAGAAGTGACTTTGTAGAGGTTTTGCTTGATTTAGATGAAAGTTTATTTTAAACTATTAATGCATAACTTAGGAAAAAATGAAAAATAATGGGAGTATTAAAAAACCTTGCAATACAATTTTTTTTATAAGAACAATGTGGCCCATTATTTGATAGATTGATATTTATACTTTTGTAAAAATCATAATTTATAATTCAATACAGGGTTCCTACAGTATTTGTAAAAAGATTCTCACTGATTTTCCCTGACTATTTTCCCAAGTTCCCTGACCAAATTCTCACAAAATTTACATTATAATTTTACGGTATTATACATGTGAAAACTTTAATAAATTACATTGATTTCAGCCTCTTCCTCCCCTACAGCCGGCCTTACCTCACTGCTCCTGGGAGAATAAGAAAACAGACACTTTGCCAATCAATTCAGGGAAAATAATGGAAACATAATAAAATATATCTAACCCTATCAAAAAGGAAAGGCTGACATTCATCTGCCGTTGTCTTACAGAAAGCTAGTTTACACTTCAGGAATGGATCACAGGCTGCTCTTTTCAGTGTCCCTAAAGGTTTTGTTTTAGGAAGCTTTGCTTCTTTGAGAAACTCAACAACAAATTTGTAATACATTCTGCAAGCACATTGCATTCTCTAACCACCGCACACCACAGAACCCCAAAGGAAAATTTATACACTTCGTCAACTGGGTAAACAATGCTTGACGAGCTGTAGAGTCAGTGAACAGTTAGTATGTGTGACACAATAAGCTACTTATATCCCAATTGACAGGTTCCACTCCTGTTCTCAAGGAACCATGAACAACATGAAGCTCACATGTCCTCAGTTTTATCAAAATACATACTTCATTGTCTGTGACAGATTTGATGTGTTCCTGAAGAAGCGTTATAAACTTTAAATTGACATTTGGGCCATCCATTGACACTTGTATGAACTTAGAGAGCGGAAGAGGAGAAATACCACCCAATAAATGCTTCAGTAATCCTTCAGCGGCGCACCTATCAAAAAACACGCGGTTTAAGTAACTACTGACAATTTTATGATTTTCCTTGTCCCAGAATCTGATTACAATGTCCATTTGTCCTCTTTGAATAACTATATTCAACGTTTCATCAAAACAAATTACAAAGTTGTTACATGATTTTAGGTGGTCCAGTAAATTGTTCTTAAATAATGGAGTCAAGCCATGCACAATGAAATATGCAGCCTGTCTCCACCAAGAGTAAAGGCACTGGCAATGGAACACTCGGAAACATTAAATGAAAAAAATTGTACTTAAATTTGTGCACGAATTGAGACATTTTTTTTTTGTCAACAACTTGCAAAACCCATAGCATCTTTTAAACCAAAAGTGTTAGGGTTTCGTTGAGGCACTACACTACTTTCAATTTTGGCAACACCTTCCTTCTGCGATTTTACAATTTCTAATGAGATAGAAGTGTGACATAAATTGTCATTTTCCTGACTTAATTTTAAGCTCCCCAGACTTTCCAGACCATAGGAACCCTGAAATATAACTGAAGTAAGTGGAATAAGTCACAATTGAATGATGCATAAGCAAAAGTGCAGTTATTACAATGAATATAAATTATATAAACCAGTAATTAATTTCACTTGGCAGCTACTCTTCAAAATATAAATAATAATAATAATAAATACAAAAAAGTACTTAATTTCCATCATCAGCTTTTTAAGAGAGCTAGGCAATAATTTTCTGTACAATATTTATTAAAAAATAATGTACATTTGAGTTTAAGTCAGAAAATTAGTTTTACTATAAAAACTTTTTATCAAATATATAAATATTTTTGAAAATAGCAGTTCTTCATCAAAGAATATTACTTTCATACAACTTTCAACCAGTGTGCAAACATTAAAAGAAACTGCTTATTAATTTACTCAGCATTAGATGGATTAAATTTGCCAAATATACAAAATAAAAATTATTTTAGCCTCTAAAAACCAAACAATTACTACATTGGTGATTTTTTTTATAAACAAAGATATTTTCAATTTAATAAATAAACAAAAAAATATGTTGATAAATACTAGCACCGAGAAAATAGTTTTGAATATACATTGTAAATATTATAAAGTGAAAATGAATAGTTTTGTCAAGTTCATCACTTACAATGATACTGCTCTTAAACTTTTACAAGTTTGATACAATAATTTTACTAAAGGTTTTTCTTTAATAGCTAAACAATAAGTTAAAATATAGTTTCAAAATAAGAAACTAACATTTAAAATATAAGCTAAACTAAATATGCTAGTATTAGAGAATGAACAAACATAAGAATAAGGCATTTTGTTTTGTTACTAGTAGATATATATGAGAACTTAAATTTTCAAACAGAGATGAGAGCCATACAGAATTATAAAACTATTTCAGTTCTGTATTGTGTCTAATGATGGATGACATTTTTATTGTTCTCTCTACTTGTATGGATGTTGGTTGTTAAATGTGCAGTTTAAGTGAGAAGGGGAAGAACCCAACATAGAAGGTCATGTGGAGACATTTGGCCATTGGAATGTTAAGGTCAGCAATTGAGCATACTGGCTGCTAAATGGAAATATGAAACAAAGAAAAAGAAGATGTTCTTTTAACTTTTGTAACATACGTTCTTTTCATTATAATTATTTTGTAATTTTTAAGATATATTTTATTTTAAATATTCAAGTATTACTTTCATTTAAAAATTTTAATCATTAATTAATTTATATATTTATTGAACTAAAACTTGACTTGATTCATACTCGGGTTAACACGCTCAACTCGAATGAAAACGCTCGAGCTCACAAACTCCTAGTTATTGGACATTAAAATTAATTATATAAATGGTTAAATTTGTTTACAAAGGCCTAATTTTTTTCCCCCCAGAAATTTAACACCTAGTAAATAAATTGTAAGCCATCATTAATTTTTTTTTTTTACTTCTTCACAGTAATAAGAACATGCGAAATGTTTTATCATCTATCCTTCAAATACACTTTTCGCAAACAATAAGGCTACAATGTTGGAATATTTAACCCTTCTAGATGCTGAAACTTTATAATTTACATTTTTACAAAGTGAAAAAATAAAGTATAGTCATGAAATGAAAAATCTGTAAATTGTTCACTCTGGTAGCATACAAAACTAAGTTGACTGCTACCACCTGGGCAAATCGAATCGCGGCAGCCAGTACCGCTTACACCTAAGCGAAATAAATTGAAGCGCTGCAGCCAGTATCACTCACGCGTATGGGAATCGAAGCAAGGTATATGGACTCATATTTAAGTGGAGAGTTAAGTCAAAATGCAGTGGTTTTGAATATAAAGAAGAACAAAAAAATTATGTATTTCTTTCACAATAATAACTACATGACATAGTAGATGCATTCTCTCTCATGTTAAAATTGATATAGTGTTTGTCATTTTCCATTGTAGCTTCAATCTACAAACAAAAAACGAACTTGAACACATGCATGCAAGCTATTGAATATTTTTACAGTCTCGCTCTACTTATCTGCCGAATGTCCTCAAACTTATCCAGAAATAGTCAAGTGACCAAAATTTCACCTGGCGACGCTATTGAAATGAAGAAAGTATTCTTTTCAGGGAATTATTTTTGCTTTAATACGTCTATGTGTGAGCAGCTTATATTTAAAGAATTTTTTTTATTGCATCACTTTGATTAGATTCAATTCCCCAAGGTAAAAATGTGCCTTTGGTCATCTCTGGAAAAGTTGGTTATTTTTTTAGCACCATGTCTTACCACCCATTCGGTTTACAAGCTTCATATTTAGTTGAGAACATACTGACCTGAGAATTGTATTGTAAATTTGATTCACTAGCTTTTCTAGCTTTTTAAGTTTTTGTGAACTATAAATCACAGTTAATAATATTTAATTATTTAACTAAAAACTGTACTCATACAAGGAAACTTTAACAAGTCCCCAAATGGTGTGTCAATATATTACTAAGTTTAGGAGTTTGACTTCCTCCATGAACACATTTTTCAAATGCATGTTTTTGTCATATTGAAAAAAGAATAGAAACCCATATTAAATGTCTAGCCAATACATTATAAAATCATATAGGTAATATAACATTTGACTAAGAATTCTAATAGGTAGTAGTCAAAAAGATGAGTTCTTAATTCAACCACACCCAAAAAAATTTCCTTTTGAAAAAATCTTAGAAACATTTTGCTTGCGAGTATTTTTGTTGTTAATTTTGAAGTCTGCTATTTTGGTGAAATTAGTGTCAAATAGATCAATAGTAAAAATATGTGAAGCCTGAGTAAAGTCACCCACACTGTTGGCTAAGGAGCGAGAAAGATAAAGATGTGTTTATTACTATTATTTTTGATACTTGACACATGAGCTTAGAAGCCATTGTTGAGCTACTGTCTCATGTCCATGATCATTTTCCCACCCTGTCTAAGTCCTACGTTTGATACTTAAGTCTTGGTTGTTTATTTTTGAATTTTTTTTATTTATCCTGCTACAAGGGAATAGCTCAGATAAACACAATTTATTCTTATATTTATTGAAATGGAAGAATATGTTTTAATTCTAAATTAATACTTGCTTTGTAACACAAGTTGATATTGTTTCTACCCAAACACACAAAAATAAATGAAGAAATGCTTCCTTCTAAATCATTTCCCAATAAATAGATGGCAGAGTTTTTTAAAATTAAAATGAGATTTTATGAAGACAAACATAATTATACTAAACAGAGTCTAAAATAAATGATAATAACCAATACTAAATCATTATTTAAAAAAAAGTACAATTCAACAAGATAGTTCCTGACATTGAAGAAAGAAAACATAGCACAGAAATATATTATTATTAAAACATTATAGCGTCTATAATTTGGACTAATTGGGGATTGCCCCAGTCATGACTATCATTTTGTCTGGATTTTCAAAAATACAGTAGCCTATCTACCAAAAATACAGAAATAAGTAGACGAGATACTTAAAAAAACTCAATGTTAAGGTAGAAACATTTTCACTTTATTTAAACAGTATTTACAGTGTGACCAGGCAGAATGCACTAGAAATAAAACCACAGGAACTGTCTGCTAGGCACATTCCATCCAGCATAGACTGTCAACCCCAATATACAAGTGTGACGCATAGACGCTAGGCTTCGTTTCCTGATCTATTGGAATTTTGAATATTAATACCCTTGCGGTTATTATTATAAATAATTTTTTTCTTGGCGATCTAGATTTTTGACGTCCAAATTAACGACGCCCTACTGTAATTATTTTATTAATGAGGGTGTGTACAAAGTCTAATTTTTAGAATTGAAGCAATGACGAATCTTATTAAATATTATTTTAGAAGAAGAATCAAATGTTCCAATGTTTCTATATAGTTTAATGTTAGAAAAAAAGTTACTTTATGCCAATTTTATAGCTTTAGACACTAGTTATAAAAATGTTTTATCGCAAACACATTTTGGCCTAAGTCGATTTATGCCATGAAAACCTTAATTAGTGCAATATACAAACTTAATAATAACCAAAATTTAAAATAAATGTGTATTTCAACCTTCAATATTTGTATTAGCAAAGCTTTGTACATTTTGCAGATACCTAATTTATTTATCAAAGTAAATTCAAAGTTTCAAAGCTTTACACACACTTAATAGTTTATGTCTAGTCGAAGAATAAAATAACACAAATAATCAACACGGTTAGTTGAGTATAACAAGGCTCTATCTCAACTAAGTGCAATAAAGCCGGATATTCCACAATGTAGTTGACTACTGTACCCCTGATCAAGTTAAATGCTGTTAAAATATCTTAAAAATTCACCCTTTTCCTCCTGATTCAATAGATTAGGTAGTTCAATTCACCAATAGCCAGTACTGGCATTAAAGTATACAAGTATAAATAATAATTTAACTAAACCAAAAATAATACAAGTGAATACTGGAGAAGGCATCACAAGAAAGGACTTAGCTACACAGAAAAAACTATGAAAAATAGAATATCAGGTCATTTAAAAAAAATTATATTCATGCTTTTCTCTCAATTAAATTTTTTTTAACAAAATGCAAAAATTAACCATTTTCAATGGCGATATTATATCCAATAAAATTATTCACACATGCATATACACATCATTCATACATACTTTCACATACTCACATAAGTCTGTATTTATAAATCTCAATATTATAAAATAAACAACCTTATCTAAATAAATCTACCTGTACAAATTACCAACATTGCAATCAGCAATTTGCCTGTCTAAAGGCACAGTTAAGTGTATGGGATTATTGATAAATTTATTTTTTACAACATTCGAATGAATCAACAATGTTGTGTCATTCACCTCAAGTGTCTATGAAATATGGTTTCTCCAAATGTACAATTCACACTATTATTAGAGTATTTATACATCACTATCACTGCTGCTGCCTTGTGAGTGTGTGTTCCTCCAAATATTAGAAGCATGCACCTCCAGGGACATCCACTCAGGCTGCTTTAATGTGCGTGCTTTGATAAGTTCAGAGGAACATCTGAAAACAACAACGTTATTGATATATATTTAGAGGCCCAGACTATACTTTCTTAGGGCTTAATGCAAGAAGATGACACGCCGGGGCGTCACGCGGTTAAAAGCTTAAAAGTTGGGAATTTTATGAGATTTGAGATGTGGAGTTGTGAAATTATAGGCTTATTCTGTACCCCATTACTTTCTATTATGAAAGTCCTTAACAACAGACTTGTACAGACAAATTTAAAATTTCCCAACTGTTGATCCCTACTCTACAAAAAATACCAACTTCAAAAATCGTCAAACATTTAAAGTAGATTCATTGTTTAGTAGATTGTAGAAATCTTAGTTAATCAAGTTTTCTAGTATCGCCGTTGTCAGTAGGCAGAGACAACGGCCGGTGAGTGTATGCCGAGTGCGGTATGGAAACGAATCATAAGGGAACATGAGCTGCCCAGTATCAAAATTTCACTCAGCCAGCAATGCTTGAAGTGGCAGCATCGTCATCCAATGTTTTGTTTATGGCTTAGTGTTATTAGTTGTGACTTTCGTGGCTGCTAGAATGTCTCAGTTTTATGATTCAAATTATCATATGTTGTACAATGCCTTAATTAGGGCTTTATTAAATTTTGAAGGCATAAATGCAGTGAATGTTATGCAACATTTTATTGTTTTCTAATCAAAAGCTCTGACTGATGAAATGAGGACATTGAGGTTAGTTTTAGTGTTTGACTTTTGAAATGCACACTAATTTTTCTAGCAAGTATCCATAAATTGAACTGATGTTTTTTATTTCATTGTTTATTAAAATAGGCTTTCATAAAAGCAATTTAAATAGGCTCAAAGCAACAATAAAGGAAGAGGACTAATAGGGCTGTGTTACATTGTTACAACTCTTAAAATTTTCATTTGATTAAGTAGACTATATCAAACAAAAAATTAAGTTTTTTTTTCACCCCCTAACATTTTCAAATTTGTTATTTAATTATCGATTTGCATATAATTTCGTATAACCATGTTGTTTAGCGTTTTGATTTCGAATTTGCCATAAGTTTAATAAAATGTCAGGGGAAGCCCCTTCACTCTCATGCGCTAAACTACAATATGTTTTGAATAGTTTAATGACGTACCAGTATTAACATTTTAGGGCAACTTACATGAGGTTATGAAGCAGGACATTGGTAGACAGGTATCAAAGTACTTTAGAAATATCAATAAATTCCATCTTTTATTGCTTTATTTTACAGTTGAAAATGTTTCTATACAAACATGGCCAAATTGCTAATTTTTTGATAAAGTTACGAGCAAGTTCTACATCTCTGGGAGCTAACTAGTTATATATTGCTTCCAACAGTGTTATAATAAAGCAGCGGTTTCCAACTTGGGGGTTGCAGCATGTTTTGGGGGGTTATAGCTTTATATTTACTTTTTCAAGGATTTTAATGATTATAAGAAGATGCAAAATTCTAATAGAAATGTAAGTTGTTAAAGTGCTAAAGACCTAGTTACTGCTTAGGTTCCTTTTGGCTATTCCATTTTGAAAGCTTCTTGCTGACTTGTTTACTGTGGCAGCCTTGTAAGGCTGCTAGCATAATATAAAATCATCCCCCAACCCCGGGCTTGTTGATTATATTTTACTACATATTAGTTGCATATAATCATTATTATAAGCAATTTATAATAATTAAAACAAGCATTAGTGGACATGCAGGTTTAATGTCACGCTCTTTTGGTTTGGTTTGTTGGTAAAGGTGAAGTAAGGATTTTAATTCTGGCCAGGGGTAGTTTATCCTAATATCCCTCCAAGCAAATAAGTGTACATTTCCTCTAAATTTTACCTATCGAACTGGTATAGCTAACTGTAGATAGTCCAGGCTGGTAGTAATACACAGTGAAAAAACTTAAAAACTAGATTTGAACGCTTTTAAGTTATCAAAAGGCCGCGATGGCCGCAGAGAGAAAATTTGTGGTCATAAACTACAAAATGTTGGAAACCGCTGTAATAAAGTCAGTTAAATTTTTTAATCTAAAATACACGATTTGAACATTATCTGCAAATATAAATAAATGGATTTAAGTTCAATTGGATATTTAGCTCAGATGCAGGTAAGTTGAAATAAATAATAATTCAAGTTGCACTGAAAAAGCCTTGTAGCTTTAAAAATCCAGTATGAACAAATAAACAAGGCTGTCGCCGGAGGGACGACGACTCAAACAACCCCTGAAATTGTATGAACAAAATGGCTTTATTTATGGATCAAACAATATAAAAATTAAGATACACAAGTACAAATTAAGGGTTATGTTGCCATAAAAAACATTTCAGATAGCTTCTAGAGGTGTTTGATATTTAGAAATTTCCCTAGCCTTCGGCAGTTAGGGTGTTATGGTGCCATAAAAAAAACTTCAGATAGCTTTTAGAGGTGTTTAATATTTAGAGTTTTCCAAGCCTTTGGCAGTTAGGGGGTTATATTACTATACACAAAACTTTAGAATGCTTCTAGAGGTGTTTAGTATTTTAAAATTTTCCTAGCCTTTGGCACTTATGGTGTTATGCTGTCAAAAAATAAAAACCACTTCTGATAACTTCTAGAGGTGTTTAACAGTTAGAATTTTTCCTAGCTTTTGACAGTTATGGTGTTATGTTGCCAAAAAAACCAAACCTTTCAGATAGCTTCTAGAGGTGTTTAATATTAAAAAATTTTCCTAGCCTTCAGCAGTTAGGAGGTAATGTTGCCATATAAAACATTTCAAATAGCTTCTAGAACTGTTTATCAATTATAATTATTTCTAACTTCGGGCAATTGGGGGATGTGCCAACCAAACCCCTCTGAAATTATTGGCTGGCTATGGCCTTACAAATAAACACATAAATTAAAAAATACAGTTGCCTTAACGCTCAGTTGAAGGCTTTATTATCACCCTAAATTTAAAAAAAATGGGAGCCTCCTCCTGACCTCCCCCCCATGTTCTCAACCTTGCCCTTCTTGTACTTTCAAAATAATTATTAACACTAACCATAATTTCATAACAAAGGCCCAATAAAATCATTTGTTAAAGCAAGAAATGCTAGAGTTAAACATTCATTGTGTAGCTAAATTTTCATAGCCAGTACACCAAATCAAGCACCGACATCTTTTCTCAGCCATGCCCATCAAGGTTGTTTAAGTGCGTGTTATGAAGAAGCCAGGTCTAAACAAACAGATGGGGGTCCAAAATGTTGATAATCAGGGAGTCAAACTGGAATATTTATCAGTTCTGGTTCTTCTAATAAACATTTTAAAGTTCTAGTTCTGGTTACAAAAATATAAAAGTTATGGTTCTAGTTATAAAGATATACAATTTCTGGTTTTTTCTTAATTACGTTTCGATCCTTTTTATCTATTTTAATAGCTGTAAGTTACTAGCATTATAAAACTCAAGAGTAAAATTCTAAATAGAAAAATATATGTATTAAAAAAATTTACAACAAAATTAAACTTATTTATATAAAATATACAAAGAGCTTATTTATTCACCAGTTCCAAGCCCGGATGAGAAGGAGGGGGAGGAGTAGCACCTCGTAAAAAAAACCAAACCTTGGCTCAACTGGCCCTGGCTGAGAATACTATGTAACGGCCCCATACCAGGGCAACGGTGAAGTCCTCAACAGCATCTTCGGCTGAAAAGGAGACCTTCGAAACGGCAACCCACTTCTCTCTCGGGGGTAAAACCAGAGTGAAATCGCTGCCTTGCAGAAAATAGGTATATTTCGAGGATACAAGAAAGAGGAAACACGGGTAGAATGTTGATATAAAAAATGCCAAAAAACAAAGAAACAACATAAATAAAACAAAAAATTTCATACAGAGATGAAAAGTCAAGAATTTGATCAAGACTGAAAAAGAAAAATGTTAGAAAGATTTCACAAACAAGATGGAAGAAGACTCGAGGGGGAATATGAAATTGCTTTACAAAGTAGTCAAAGAGAAAAGTAAAGGAGGGAGTGGGATAGTAAATGCTATATAATTAGAAAACAAGAGCATTGTAAGAGAAACTAAAGAAATAAGGGAAGAAATTAAGAAATACTTTGACAAACTAGACAACAGATGATGTGCCGATAGTGAAGAGATGGAGTTGGAGTTACACAGTAGCAGTTGCGGAAGGGAAGAAAGTCCGCTGACACGGAGTGAAATGGAAAATGCCTTAAAGACGATGAAAAAAGGTCGAGTGGCAGGCAGGAGATGATGATCTTGGTGCTGATGTGATAGAAGCCACAGGAATCCACAGAATTCAATGGCTATACAGAGTGCTAAACTCCATATGGAGCACAGAACAAGTACAAACTGATTGGACTAAGGGAGTTATCGTTTACAAGCCCTGCACCTTTCTTGTTTCCATACCAGTGAGCTTTGTATCCTTTCCTTACTAGTTGTGCAATAGCTCCTTTCCATTTTGTTTCACTCAACCCAGGATGTCTATGTTTCTCTCTTACATTTTAGCTATACAATATTATCGCTTTTAGCTGTGAATATTTAGGTGTTCAATGTATTTTAGTTTTAGTAGTCTGTTTCCTTGCTTGATTGGTTGGTCCATTACCATAGCAGATTCACACTCATTATTTATTATTAGCATTTTCTTTATGCAATCCTCTGTTTCTTTTAGTGTCTAGTAGCATCTGCTAAATTTCTCCTCTCCTAATAACCCCCTTTAAAATGAGGCCATTAGGACAACTCTGCATCTAACAGGTAGAGGGACAAAAAAACAATGAGTCATCACCAGACACACAGTACAGCACAAAAATAGTATACAACTTGGGCCAATAAACTTTTAAGCATAAAAAGCTATTTTACAAAATGTGTTTTACTCTGGGGGCGCCAAGAAAAATGTTGATTTTTTATATTTGAATATTCACCTTTTATTTATGTATTTATTAGTGATAAGTTGAGAATATACATATTTTAAATGTAATGAACAAAATACAAACTATAATATTATCATTCTTCAGATTTAAATATTTGAGCCTCAAATTTTGAGGCATATTACAAAGTGGGCTTATTGTTAAAAACTTATTCATGAAGATATTAATGGAATGATAAATTAGTATTGAAATTATGCATAAACATCAACATTCTGGAAACAGCGAAATTTATTTAAGTACCTTAATCATTAATGTGAAACTTGGCACTGCATATTGTCAGCCAACTTGATGTTGTCAGGAATATAAATGGAGGTCACTGTAACCAGTTATCAAGATTAAGATCAGTTAATCTTGACCAATATTTTGACTTGCTTCATGGTTGAGAACACCAATTCACATGTGTAAGTTGATGGGCAGTAGTAGTTGAGTTTCAAGGCACACTTTCTCAACAAAGGATAATAGTTTTTAGTTGCCAAATTACAAAATTTATCATCAATGCAATGAGATTTTAGAATGATATCATTTTGTAAGTTTATTATTTCCATTTCAAGAGCTTCTGTATCTTCAATTTGTAAGCTTAATGAAATACAAGGAGACCTCTCACTAACACCAAGCATGACAAAAGGGTTAGAAAAAAAATATCACTACTGGTTCCAGGAGAGAGAAGTCTTTGAATCTTTCACTGAATTCTTTTTCGGAGAGTTTCAAGGTGAGCAATGAACAACAAAGTGTTTAAATTTGCTTCATCCATTCGTCGCAAAATAATTTTCAAGTTTGGGAAGTAAGAGCTAGAGATTTTCTTGTAAGGTGAACTTTCCACAACTCAAGTTTACATTTAAAAGCATTCACAACATTTTTAATTTTTGCAATGTGATGGTCCTTACCCTGCAGATGTAGGTTAATTTCATTCAGTTTTAACATTATGTCTGTCAGGAATCCCAGGTCCATAAGCCACACATCATCATCCAGCTCTGGGTACTGTTCCTTTCTTGAATTAAGAAACAGTTTTATTTCTTCAAGAACACTTATAAATCTTGCTAACACTTTGCCTCTACTAAGCCACCTAACCTCTGTATTTAGGACCAAGTCAGTGTAATCAGCGCCTGTGTCTTCCAACAGTGCCTTAAACAACCTGTCCTGCATATAAGCAGCCTTAATTATTACTATTAATAATATTATTATTATTATTTAGCACCGTGTCTTACTAGACGTTCGGGTTATACGCTAGCAACCTTAATTTAATTAACTACCTTCACAACTGTGTTCATGACATGATTACAATTAAAAATTTTTGCACATATTACTTGTTGATTTAGTATGCAGTGATAAAATATAAAATGAGGGAAGCAGTCATCTTTTATAGATGAAGCTATTTAAATTCATTTTTGCAGCCAACAAGTGCAAGAACTCCTTTCGTTGTAATAGCTGTCAACTTTTCTATGGGAATATTACATTCCTGCACATAATTCTTGAAGGCATTATAAATGTCCTCACCTCTAGTTTGTCCTTTCAGTGGAAGTACTTTAAGTTACTCTTCTTTGACAGAAAAGTTGTTAAACACCATTTTCACTATTAGTAATAACTGTGCTGTACTTGAAATGTCTGTCGGTTAATCTATTTGCATAAAGTAAAATGTACAACTTTGTCAATCATGTTTCAATTGCAACTCCATATCTTCCGATATATTTTCCATACTCCTTATCACTGTTCTAGCCAATAGCTGCACTTTTTTTGGTGACAGAAATAATTTCAGTTTTATTGCTAAAACCATCGAACAGTGACTTCGAAGCAGCAATCATAGCTTCTTTAACCATTTCACCATCTTCAAATGAGTTTTTCCTTTTCAATAATACATGAGAAACTTTCAAGGAAGCAATTGTTGCATTTGTGGATTGCTTGTTTTGTGTGTTAAAAACTGACTGTTTAGCTTTCAACTTGGCCTTCAAATCACCGACTCTTCGTTTTCTAATTTGTGAAAAGAGTTGTGAACTGTGTTAGTGTCTCTCGACATTGCTTTTATCGGGAACAGATACACTGGCATTCCAAAGTAAACACAAACATTTACATCTGGTAAACAGAACTTCTGTTCCCATTCATTATTAAAATAATAAGTTCTTTGCCTCTTAATACTCAGTGTTAAAATCGCACCACATTAAAACTAAACTGCACTGTCCACCACAACATAATAAGACACTGGCAATCACCGGCGCCGTCTGCTATGAAGAGGTTGATACACTCACACAGTGTTGCCAACTAAATTTTTACCACCTTCTGCTAAGAAGATGTCAAGACACTCACATAGTGTTGCCGAATCAGTTTTTACAATGTATCTACAGAAAAATGAAGCCAGTACTACAATGGATTTGAGTTTCAAATTGCTCGGCTAATGAGGACTATATAAAAAAATAGGTTTAATTTCAAATAATATTCAACAACCAGGGTGTTATTTATCAAACAAAACTATTTAACAAAAAATGTACAAAATTACAAAATATAAGGCAGGCGCCGTAAATTGGCTAAAATCTGTCAAGGGGCGCCTGTGGGAACTGCGTTGCTGACCCCTGGTATACAAGATCAAATTTTCTGAACCTATCCATGAAAAGCTCAATGTGGACTAAAAAAATTTGATACTCACAGACCCTTAATTTTATACAATTCTATCATGTTTATTTAATGACAAATTAGTATAACTAAAATCCAAGGCTTAAACCAAATCAAATAATGTTGACTATAGATGAAGTGGCTATTGGATCAAGTGAAAGTGTAACGACTGAACCAACCTATCCCTGGATATAATCCAGGAATGCTTGTTAATAGGGAGTTACCCGCATCAGTAATTGTATGCTCTTCCACGCCACTTTTGTGTAGGGGCGACAAGAAAATCGAGGCTCAAATCGTGGTACTGAGGGTAATTTTTCGTAAATGATTTCCTTAATATTTCCTCTAAAATTATACCTTTCTCATTCCTATTAGCGTAATTAAAGTATGTGTATGGATTGAATAGGTACTAAGACACAATGAAAAAAAAAAAGAGAATGTTTTTTTAACCACTCTTTTGGGTTATATGCCTATGTACTAATTACGCTCTTGAGTTAGGGATTAGGAAGGGTGAATTTAGAAAGTGTACCAGGATTTGTGTGTAGAAAGAGTGGAAAAGCATTTAGGAAAAACCACCCTTAGTACACCTGACTTGGATCGAGCCCTGATTTCCCTATCAGGAGTTTAGTCTATTGTGAGGGTGATGTCTTAGACCAGAGGTTCCCAAACTTTTTGGTTCCACGACTTCCTTGACCTCTTGAAATTTTTATGAAGCTACCCCTAAGCCAAATAATAATACATATGCGGCTTATGTCGCCATACACCACACTGCATCATGCATATGACTAATTTTTTTTACATGATACTTAAAAATTACTAAAACAGTAACAAACATTTATGAAATAATTTCAAAATTAAATTTAATATTTAAAGAATTTAAAAAATACTTATACACAAATTAAATAAAAAAGTAATGCATGACAGTATTTTTTTACATGAGACTTAAAAATTTGTAAAACAGTAACATAAACTTTTATGAAATAATTTTAAAATTTAATTCAGCATTTAAATTTAAAGTATATTAAAAAACTTTACAAAAATTAAGCAAAAAAGTAACATGCTCTCCTACTACCGCCACTCACACCCAGCCTAAATTCAGACAACCGATTAACTTGAGCACTACCAAGCAGGAATTTACAGTACCATGACTGCTGTAGTAACTTCATATTCCGTTAGAGGTAGTGATTAATAAACTCTGCACATGCAGTTGCGTCAACTACTTAAATAGTGGGTTTAGTTTGTAATTAAAAAACTAAAAAGATCATTCATTCTCGGTGAGGTACATGGCTCCCCTGGCCGATAACGACTCCTCACAGTTTGAGAGCCTCTGCCTTAGACAATTCGGCCAATAAAGCAAGTAAGGAGAATGTTCCTTGATATGTGTTTACTCACCTGAGCTTGCCTCTTCCTTCTTGAACTCCTCAAGTGGCTGGTGGGCGATGGGTCCTCCCCAGGGGCAGGGGCCAACAGGGGCTGTAGGAATCATGCCGGGATACAGCCCTGCACCTCGGGAATAGTTGGACAATGAGTAATGAGCCCAAAGCGATGAGACAGTGGCAGGTGGCAGAGCAGTATAGTATGGAGGTGGTGGGGCTGAGTGAGGTAGGTAAGGAGTATAAAATAGGGAAGGAGTCAGAAAGGGGGTTAGAGGGTGGGGTGAGGCCCCCATGGACGGAACCAGTGGCGGTGCGCGAGGCAGTCCTGGTGCTGGAGATGTGGTGGGAGAACTCTTTCTGCTCCGGCTAACTGGCGTGGCGCGCTGGCGGGGACTGGGTTCAGGAGAGGGTGTGTGTTGGGGAGACCGCAGCAGCGTCCGGAGGAAGGAGGGCTCAGAGCCTTCGTGTGCCGGCGAGGGCTCCTCGTCCCGACTTAGCAACGATGTGATACTGTAGCTGCTGATGCACTTGCTTGTGGGCTGCAGGGGGGAGGGCTGTGGTGTAGCCAAGGGTCCCGTTGGGATTTGACAGGGGACACTATTGGTCACCAAGGCACCGGTGGCGCGCTGCCGCTTGTTGGAGTTTGCCAAGTCCTCTAGACTAACTCGCTCCATTTCCCGAAGGATCCTCTTTCGAGGTGACACAATACTGGGGTCCAGCCGCCCAACAGAGGGCACAGTAGCTGTCCGGACATGGTTATGAGCCGATGTACTTGCCAGAGGACTGGTCCCTTCAATCTTGGTGGGATTCTGGTCCCACAACTGCTGCACTAACACGCTTAGCTTGCACAGGCGTCCAGCACGTTTCACTCGCATTGACCTGACACTATTAATTTGGTTCTTGTCTGAGACAGGGGCCTCTGTAGGGTCATGGGGGCACCTCCTCTTGCGACGGAGAGAAGGGAGATTCCTGACACTCATCGCGTGGCGTGAAGGCCGCATGTAGAACGTCATCTCTGTGCCAACACCACGCCGGGGTACACTTTGTTTCCAACTGTGATCCCTCTGCCAGGGAGACGATTGCACAGAGGAGTTGTCATCTGAAACTGAACAATGACTTGAAAAAATGGCTTTGATCCTGTTAGAAACAATGTGAACTTAATAATTCTAGCCTCTCTTCGCATTCATGGTCACTTTATAATTATTATAGTCTTTATGTGGAAGTCAAAGAAACATAACCAATAATGTGATTCTTCAGCCACAGTTTTTATACAAATAATATGTATGAAAAAAGTGCATTGAGCAAAAACATTTAGTAATAAATAAAATGATAGAATATTAGGAAAATGGTAGAGCACAAATAAAAGTAAAGTAAAAACATTGACACATATTTACACACACTTCAATATTTCGATGCTATTATAGCATCTTCCTCAGGAAGTAGTAGTAATTAGACTGAACAGGATGTTGTCTAGAAAACCACCTAACCTAAATATTCGCTAATTTCAACCCAGAGACTACACCAGCACCACCTACCATCCACAGAGTAATATAGAATCATTCAGGGAATTTCAACTCCACCAGATAAGTTTTCATCCTTACTAATCAAGTTTTTATACAAAGTGACAACCAAATATCATGTTTTTGACTATTTGAATTTTGAGAAATATGTGACTGTTGTTTGTATAATACATACCTGGTTGTTATTGTTATTGTTATTATTATTACTAGAGTTTAAAGGCCCGTCGACACATTTGTAAAGTTTTTTTTAAAGGATACATATATACATGATCTGAAGAGCATTAGTTAACTGGAAGATTATGAATTTTACACATTTTTCAAAAAACCAATTTTATAAACAATTTAAATGACAATTTAAGGTAAATAAATTTTTATATTCGTATTATTAACTGTCATAGCCTAATAATAAGAAATAAATTATAATGGTGGCAAAAAGTTGAGAGATTCTAGATAATATTGATTTATGATTACAGATATAGACTAGATAATAAAATGAGTACATTTATTAAGTAAAGTGTAATATATAGTGACACAAAAAATATGCAAAAGTTTATATTAGTGTAAGGAAATAAAACTTAACCAAATAATAGGAAAAATAGGTTTTAGCTTTCGCTGTGAGCTTATACTTATACATGTATTATAATTATTAAATTATCAAGAGAGAGCAGTGATCACTAGAAATGAAAACAGTAACGATTGGTTTTGGAATAATGCAGAAAAAGGGAATAGCAATTGAAGCGTGCGGCCAAATAAGGGTCTATGTTACATTTAAGCACATGTTGAGTTTTTGATGGAAAAGCGATCTACATAAATTCTTCTTCCCACCCAATAAGGTAGTTGTATTATTTTCCTTAAGATGGCAGCACAAACCAGTGTTTGTCTTCAGAGTGCAGCTTGTATTTGCTCTGGAATAAAGGTCTATGTGCAGTAGTCACATTATTTGCCCTGGGCAGGCTATGTCATATTTTTCCAGCGTATTCCTTTTATTTGTACATGAAAAGTTTATTACTTTGTGGTACTGTATTGCTTCCATTAATTCGCAAGTGTGTGAATATCCCTATTTGTTGCTGCCTAGTGATTAAACAAACTGAAACGATATTAGCTGTTTCAGATTCAGAAAATTAATATTTTGGTACTCTCTAGTATTTAGTTGACTTTATGTACATTTAAAAACTTACACTTAATTATTGTTATTAATATTATTATTGGTTATTCTTGCTGTTGAAATAATTTAGTTTGGTGACAAAACAAAATATTTCAATAGTGTAACATATATTTTCATTTTGTGATGTTAAAATAAAACAGTATAGTATTGTGTTAAGGAGTAAGCCCTATTTATAATGTGAAAGAAAGGCATGACCTTGTCTTCATACATTCATTCATGGAAACCTGACACCTTGAATGTGCCTATTTTATGTTATTTATAAGAAGCCAATATTTTCAGGTGAAATAATATTGCACTAAAGTGTTTTCATAGTACTGTGGAAAAAAGGTATATGTAACCTGCTTGGATGCCACAGACGATGGTTAATCTCAAATGTTTGAAAATGTATTTTCTCAAAACTTACCAATTGTAACATAGACCCTTATTAGGCCACAAGCTTCAATCCTCCAGTTTAGTTTAAAATGTACAGTATACTGTTTGTTTTCTCAAGAATGACTTGTACGGCTTTTTGAAGTTAGCCAGCACTGTTAAATGAGCAATATCCTGAGGAATCGCATTAAAGATTTTAGTTATGTTATCCAAGATAGCATTTGTTCCATAATTTTCCATTTTAAATGACTTGTTTGATAATTTAGCTTCACCTCTTGTATTGTAGCCAGAGTTAACCAATTCTGGTTTGAAAATACTCTTTAGGTTATTTGTATTTATTTTATAAACATATACCCCAGCTTGGAGAGCTATTAATTTAATTTGTACATTTTGACGGTTGAAATCTTCTTAGTAGGCAACTGAAATAAAGATCTAATTTTTCTATTTTGAAGGGTAGACAAACGTTTTAGTTTTGATATGGTTGCAAGCCCCAAATAGTGTTTGTGTTTAATTTAATGATGATGATGATGATGATGATGATGATGATGATGATAATAATAAGCTAACATGCAATGGTAAGATGATTGTGAGATGAAAATGGAGGACCTACAGTTTAACGTGGAATCCGAACCACGGTGGAGGCCTGGCATTCCTCACATTCACAAGTTGTGATTAATACACGTCAGAGGTGAAGGAAGGGTTTGGCAATCAGATAAATCTGTGCCAGGACCAAGGATTGAACCCTGGAACCTCAGCACAGAAGTCTGACACCTTACCCCTAGACCACCAGGTCACCTTCGTGTCGATTATATAAGAGTCTACCAAAGAGTAATATAGAGTAAGTTTGACTGGATTAGTTCAGAAAAAGTCACATCTATTTATTGCTCTTGCAATTGGAATTAGTTTTTTAGGGTTATTGTTTATGTGAATGTACCATAAGAAATGCTTATTAATTATTAAACCTAAATAAGTAATAGAATCGACAAATTCAAGTGTTTCATTTTCCATTACTATGTTCCTTTCTATAGTTTTTCTATGACTTGGTTTAGAAAATAGGATAAACTTATTTTTTTTAATCAAGAGAGAGTTTGTTGATATGAATCCAGTCAAGCAAGGGGGCTATATCAAATTGAACATTATTAAATAAGTTATTTAAATTTTCAAAAAATAAACAAGTGTTACCCGCAAAGAGCTGTACCTATATGTCCATAGAGGTAGATTTTGTGTATGTCATTCATGTAAATTAGGAATAAAATTGAACCAAGGACTGATCCTAGCAAAATCCCACAGCTTATTTGTTTAAAATAACAAAATAATTTTGAGCCTTGTTCATTCCTGATCACTCTTTAATACCAGAATCTGAAATAATTTTTGAGCCACGTCAACACTGACTTTTCTGGACTAGAATAAAGCTATTGCAATAATTATTTATTCGATAATAGTGGAGCTCACTTATCACTATAATGGATTTAATACACAAATTTAAACATAATTTTTGTGAAAATATGCATTTTCAGGAGGAGTAATTAAGTAGAATACACATCTTTTCCTGCCATTTTGAATTAAAAAAGACAATTTAAACAAAGAAGGACAAATTAGAATTAATGCTTTAGTAATATATTGGATTCTATACCATAGCCACATAATAGCATCAAAATTAAAATTGTAGCCTACAGTTGTAGTAAGAAAGCCGTAGGGAAATGCAAAATTCGCATTTGCTATAAAACAAATTTCTACACAAATTCTACTGCTGTCACACAAATAACAGGAATTTAAGCTTTTTTTCTAAGCACACACAATTTCTTTGTAATTTGGCAAATACCACATCATGCAATATAATTTTAATGTGGTAACACTGGTGATAACAGTATACCAGGGCTGCCATTTATACAAATAGTCTCAGTTTTTACTTATTTTACAGATATAAAATGGATCACAGGAAAAATGAGTGTTTTCGAGATATTTAAGATTTTTTTATCTTAGTATAGCATTAAAAATCACAATTTCTACTTTTACACGTTAAGATACCTAAATTTTGATTGTTTTCAACTTTTAAAAGATTTCACGCTAAGTCTAAGCAAGGATATTAATATATATGGACCTTGCTACAGGCTGTCATGTTTGGCAAAATTACATCTTCTTAGTTTTTATTCCCTTCTCCTTATTTGATAGTAGTTTAGTTTTCTATGACGACATGTTTCGGTGTTAGTAATGTTTGGTCTAAGCCTAAGTTGATAATCAATTATTTCGATATTGTTATTCGTAAAACTCGAAGGTAATAAAATGATATTGAGTTATCAAATTTTATATTACTAAGTGTGAAATGATTTGTGCGTATTTTTACTTGATTTTTCTCTGAATATGTTAGTAAATAGTTAAATAAATACACAATATGAACGAAAAATATAGAGTTTTATCCTAATTTTTTTTAATGAATACTAATTCGACTCGTATTTACGTAAAATAATAACATCGCTTTCAGCTTATAATATCATTTCTTTTTGAGAAAAATAACATCACTTTTACTCTAAAAAAAACCCTCACCTTTGCATGTCTCTAGAAATCAGTGAATACATGTATAAGGTGATTTGAAGCCATAATAAGAGTAATAGCATGCATAAATGAGATTTTAGTCTAAGGCATCAGTTTTATCTGGTTTGAAATGGTGGTGACGCAGAAGTCAGGGTTCGAATCCTGGCTGGGTGTACTAATGCGATTTTTTTCTAAATGGTTTACTACTCTTCCTACATAAAAGTTGTGTACATTACCTCTAAATTCTACCTTCCTCCTACCTACCACTTTTGTGTACATATGTAAATAATCTGAATGCACATTAAAATAGCCGTACATAGTGATTATCCAAATGAAATAATTGTAGAGTTTACTATGAGTGTTGCTCCACATACCACTGAGCGATGTTGAACTTTCTTGTCTAGGGGTCCCCACAATGGTTGAAGGGACTGGTGGCCAGCACGTCCTCTTGGACACCGACACAGGGGCCCACGAGGTGCGGTCCCCTTCTTTGCGGTGAGACAACTCCAATATAAACTTTCCATCTGAAACATCATTCTTTATCATTAGCTAGGACCAGATTTCCCTGGTGACAGTGTCAGATATAGACGACTGACTAGTAAGACAAGGTTCAAGAGGTGGCAAATTCAAAGACATAAACAATATGAAACAAACACAACTAAATATCTACAAACACAGTGCTTAAGTCCGCATTTATAAGATGATTTGATTTTATAAGCTAAAGTTAGCACATAGCTGCTTACATACGAAGAAAATAAATTTTTAAATAAAATCCCAACAATAAGAATTAGTGGAATTTCCAGATTTCTTAAAAGCATACTGTAAGTTATGAACCCTATTCCCGAGTAATTAACCCCAATAATTAAAGTGCAACAAAATATATCACCCTAAAAAAAAAGTTTAAATTCTTCACAGGTAGTAAAACGCGGTGATATAAAAATATTCATGAACACAGCTTACATTATAGCCCAAACAGCGACAAGTGCATATGCAGAAAAGATTAACATTTTTTACTTTGATAGGGGATTATTTAGTTATTTTGCAAACATCATAGAGTACTCAAAGATAGTTATTGTAAAATGAGTTGCATTACTGTGAATATAAGAGAAAATTTGAGGGAGTTAGTAGCTCTGCTTTCATGTTTCAAACTACATCCACAAATTTCCTAGGACTTCAAAGTGTTTGAATTAAAAATGCATATTTTAGCCTTCCGTAATGACTTTGCTGATCAAATTAATATCTAAGTTAAATACCTGTCCCAACTAGCAACACATTAAGTAATTATTGAGTAGAATTTAGTTGTCTCAGCAATAGATAGACAAGCATCAGAAATATCACTTCATTACTTGAATACCATTACCATACAGATAAAAATAAATAGGACAAGTGTGGGGGGAGGAGGTTTATATCTAGCAGGAGAGCAGTGTATTTAACACCCTCCAAAGTAAGATAGTCTGGGTTTGACTAAAACTATAGGAGAAAACCCAAGTTTTTTCTACCATAGTGCATGGACAACATATTCAAAAATTTAAGGGAATGTTATGCTCAGGATACTAATGACCGTAACATTTGATTACCTAAGCTAAATGAAAGATAACCTCTTAAACTTGCATAATAGTAAACTAAGAAAAAAAATGTGGGGTTTGTATGAGCAGGTTAAATCACTGACATGACATCCAAAGTCACACTAGTACAAAACTGTGATCATGTGGTCAATAATTTGATTTCTCCTGAACATTAGCATGCATAGTGCATGTTCGTACAGGTTTATTAACAATAATAAAGGTAGTGTTTATGTACTAGATGTCTCTGATTTGAACGCAACTCTAGGGCTGTAGGAAGGAACGAATGCCACCAACTGGTAAACACATTTTATAGATGTTGTGGCTCTTGAATGGAATGTGTCATAATAATTATGATAGAAACAACCAAATTAAAAAAAAGTTAAAGTTTCCAACATTACTAAAACGCTTTGAAGAAATGTAGGAAATGCAGTGTGTCCGACACCTTAACTCAGTCGGTAGTGTGTCCCGGGTTCAATTCTTGGCATGGCCGAAATATTTATCATTGGTGAAATGTGGGTTTACTATTTCAAAGTGCTGAATTAATGGCCGGGGGCTGGATGTTGTGCCTGTCCTAGTATTATGTTAGATTATGAGGCATATGAAGAGCTACAATAGGCCTAGCAATATGATAGTGGAGATTATATGACTTGAATAAAAAACTGACCAAGGCCACAGGCTGGAAACAGTAATGGATGGAAAGTAAAGTAAAGAAAATGCAGTGTGGGTTTTTTGTCACATTGTTTGATTGCTTAGGATGATTAATGTGTTAAGTTTACTATTTGTTTCTATTCAAGTTCTTTTATTTGATTTTATTTTGCTATAAAATGTAGTCAGGTCATTTAATTTTATGGGGGGAACAATCTGTAGTTTTAGTCTTGTAATAAAACAAACTTCAATACAGGCTACAATTATTCCAAATGTATTTTCCTCATTCATGTGCATGAAAATGACATTAAACATTTACAGTAAGTCTTATTGAAGAAAGGATGGAAAACCATTAATGCTTAAATGTCACTTTTAAACTCGATAGGAAGGAAACTTAGAAGCAATTAAAGGGAATGTTGGCTATATAATAGGGTGCAGTGATGAGGTTATTGATAGCTTGGTTTGGAAAGGAAAGGGCTGAGAAAGGTACTTAAGTAAAATGAATATCACCAGCATTCACTTGAAGTGAGAATGGTGCAGGGGTGCAGAATATGTTCAGAGATCCAATATTTCCCCAGAACATAACATTTTCATAAAAAATTTCCCCGAAAACCCTAGCACTCAAAGTAAAACATTGAATATTTTATAGAGGCTGAAGGGAATAAGGATTATTACCTACTACATAGCTTGGAAAATTCAAATTTAAATATATATTTAATCATAGTTATTTTTATAGTACCTACCTTATAAAAAATTTAGTTGTCTTCCAGAAATGGCAACCTTCCTATTTCCTTGTGTGCGTTACATATTGTTATTAATTGTTCATTGATATCAGTGGGTTTACCGGTACCAACATTTAATTTTATATCTTGATAGTAAGAGGCAATGGAGTGTAATTCCGGGAGGCCTTGGTTTAATTGTTGATTTTCATAGACTTTTCGTTTTTTCGTAGACTCGCCACTACTGCAAGGTCTATCACTATCAACCACACTAGGGGAAATACTATCACTATTTACAACTATGAGTTTTTCCTAATCACATAATTTATGCTTTACAAAACTTGTAATACTTACTTGATCCTTAGGCCTACTTCTTGGTTTTTCTTGGGTATGTTTATTAGATACGTGATATCTGAGTTTATCACGTCTGCCACGCTATTCATAATAAGCACAGTTGACGTTTTGTTTGCTCTTAAAAGTTGACATAGTAAACATTTGTTTCACTAAACCATCTAATTTTTTTATAAGCATTTATCTATTGTACAATGTACAAACCTTAATAGGTCCACTAAAAACAACCATTTCATGGCTACACTATTATTACAATAAGCATGTCACGAGTTTAAATAAAGTGTGAGCACATCACTGTGCAATTAGGCTGCGATATAACGGGTGACTGAATTCAAACTAAAACAAAACATCGCTCACCCTTCCCTACCCTCCCCTGCCATAGCTACCAAACACCCCCAGTAGGGTAGGTGACTGATGACTCATTACTCAATCACTCTTTAGTCAGGTTGAATTATTAGATCTTTCCTTTGCCCCTTATCTCAACCTCTGACTTCTTATCTAGAACTCTGACACATTATCTTAGCCCCTGGACACTGCAACTCTTTGTGCTTACACTGGAACTGCCTCACAATGGAACATACTTATTAATTAATTTTTAATTATTAATTAATTTAGCACCACGTCTTACTACCCGTTCAGGTTATACGCTTAAGTACTAATTACACTAATGGGTTAGGAATTGGGAAGGTTGAATGTAGAGGAAGTGAACCCGCATTTGCGTGGAGGGAGAGTGGAAAACCATTTAGGAAAAACCACCCCCAGTTCACCTGACCGAGATTCGAACCTCGATCTCCCCGTCCTCGGTGGTCTGACTCAACACGACTGGCGCGTTAGTCAACTATGCCACCGAGGCGGGTAATGGAGCATACTGATAGTGTTGGGTGTTGCATGTCATCAGCCTTAGTTTTTCATACAAATGAAACTACCATATCAGAACCAGAATGTACTAAAAAGTCAACAAAATTGTTGGACTTTTCCCTGCCCCAAATTTCCCCAGGACTTTGTTTGCGCATGCGGACATATTCTGCACCCCTGAACTGGGGGAATGTCCTCTCTTTAATGCCATGGTAGCGATTTGAAGAACTGAATCCAGCGTCTTAGGTAACCTGCTATTATATATTCATAGGCCCTATTTCAATGTGTATGTGAATCCGTCACTTTCGATTGATACTATCAATAATATAGTAAAATGTTATCAATGATAATTGCAAAACATTTTTTATACTGTTATTCCTAAAAGAATCTTACTATACATGTCAGTGAGTAACATAGTTACAAGGGAGAAACTTCAGTGGCAAATAACATTTCCCTGGGTAGTGGCCTATACCTTAGAATCGTGATTTATGACAGTAGGCCTAGGCTTCTCAACTTAAGATTCTTTTAGAGAAGTTAGTGTTTCCAACTTAATATAATTAATCCATATCACACCAAACACATTATGTGTAGGCCTATAGGCCTTAAAATAATTGCAATAAGATAAGTTATTTTGCGAATTCACTAAAAAGTAGGCTCTGGTCACAATCAATGGAATCTCCTATATTTCAACATAGTTAATACAGTACTTTATGTAACTTAGCCTAGGTATAAACCATATTTAATTCAAGTTTAGCCAATTGAATGTAGCCTATTGCTCTAATCTTTGAAACAATGTTTTAGAAATCTCCCAACATTCTGTATGGGTGTTAAACTCTATTGGGCCTTAGAAATGTGTAACCTAGTGTATAGGGCCTACATAAATTATTAAGTTTGTTTAAGGTTAAAGTAAAGTGTTACACAACTTATCGGAATGAATTAATTAATGTGCCACTAATAAATTATGACTAAAGGATCACTAACCTTAAAAAAAATTAACCTACCTACTCAACTAATAAAAGTCTAGGCCAAGTTTAGAAACTATAACCTACACCATAGCAATGTAAATGTTGCTCTAAAAAGTTGCTTACCTTTGAAAAATTTAAGACGCCCCGCAGCAACGGAGTTGGACTTATCATTATCAACAATGCCTGTCAAATTTGGACTTTGGGAGCCGTCGGCGTTTGCAAGTGCAAAGCCCCTGTTACTCTCACTGGGTCCATCAAGACCTCCATTCACGCTCCTTTCTTCCGTCATTTTGGCACATGATGCAGACGATTTCTCTTGAACACGCATTTCTTCTATCCCATTCTTTAGCTGCGATCACTGGGATCGTAAGTTAAAAACATATCTGCCCCAGCTTAGGGCCGTTTTGGAGCCCAGCTCCATCCTCTGGTATGTGGAAAATATGTTTCTTCTACTCGTCCATGTTCGTTTGTCCACCTGCTGAGAATGAATGAACAAGTAGAATATTAATTAATATATATAGCTCTTTTAAAGTCACACATATTTAAATGCAAGAAAATAAATGACAACACTGTTTTTTAAACTGTCTAAATTGGCCGATACCATCAGAATCATTCAAAGTTCAATGCCGAAAAGATGAAATATTTTACTCACCGTCAACACTTTTTGGTTTATTCCATCGTTCCTCCGTTCCTTAGTTCATTCACACCCAGCGGCCATAGTTGCTCCACTTTCCCCGTTCCGCACAGTTAATTCATAGTTCATACAAGATGGAGGAAATACGTGTGAGGCGCGTTGTACAGACAGAAGATTTATCAAATGTTGAATTTGAAACCAGCGAAGATGTCGAAGTTATCCCAACTTTTGATAGTATGGGCTTGCGAGAAGAACTTTTGCGAGGAATATACGCTTACGGTGGGTAACAACTTTTGTGTTCAAACTTAGAGGGTTTATTATTTGGCAGACATGTTTGATGCACAACATAGGGGGGCTAGTTGAGAATTGAGAATCGAACTCTTCGTAATTGGCATTTAATTTATTCTGTTAACATTATAAAACATTTATTGATATAATGAAAGCTTACCTTACCATTATTAATGCCTTTTTAATCCTGTAAAGAAAGGATTTTTATCTATAGTCTTTCGCTCTCATCTGCTCTCAAGGACAATTATTGTGAATAACTACTCTAACCTATTTATCAAAGTATGTCAAAAGTCATTTAAATAGTATCACTTTTAATAAATATATGTAGGCCTTTATATAATCGCAAGTATCATTTACAAAGTTCAAGAATGAGACTATTGAGCAACTTTGGCTCCAAAGATGATTATTATTATTATTAGCACCACGTCTTACAATTACACTAATGTGTTATGGATTAGGAAGGGTTTAATTTAGAGGAAGTGTAACCACATTTTCCACCCTCAGTACACCCGATTGGGATCGAATCTCTGGCTGTATCCGAATAGTCCAAGGATCTGTGAGATGCAATCTTGATTAATTCACATTTGCCGCAAACTAAGATTGCATCAAACTATTTGAATGCCAACAACCTTTCTTCATTCCTGGGTCCGCAGTGCTGCTCTCTTGCAATGCTTTTAAAAACTATATAAACACCATCTTTTAGCCTAAAGAAAACTATTCACATTGATTTAATATAGATTATAGTAGTTGTAGTTGTTTATAGTATTTTAAAATAGAAAGTGCAATTATTTGGCATACTTATAAATATTTTTGGCTACTTCTTTTTGCACGACATTTCAAAAATATCAACACTTGGGTCATGAAGTTTTGACAGTCAAATAAGATGATAATAATAGAACAGTTGCCGGTCAAACTCCGCACCAAGGCCAAACGAGGACATTTTGATGACGTTTGGCTTCCATCCTTGGATCAAAGACATGAGAGGGATGCGTTGGCATCCTTCATGACTATTCGGACAGATCTACACTTGATCACATGATTTCCGATGCAACTCTCAAGGATACGTAGCAAGGCGACAGCGCATAACTAGACTATTCAGAAACAGCCCCTATCTCCCAATCTTTCGTCAGTCTAGTATAATGTGAGAGTTCTGGTTTGAACATCTAAAAATTTCTCAGACATAGTTATTTTTATTCCTCTCCTATCTTGATCATTCTTCCTTCATCTATCATTCTTAGTTTTCTCTCTCCTCCTGTTCCTGGATATAACACCTTATTTGCTCCCACATCCCTTTCCAGCATGGGTAATTCCATGTGAAATAAACCAAAAAAATTGAAAAATGTACTGAACCCTCAGTGATTTTTATGAAACTTTGTGACCTTGTTGAGCCTATTAAGAAACTTAATTAAACAAAACCTTAGATTCCAGGGTCAAATACTTACTGAGATATTGAGGTACAAAGTTTAAGAAATCAAACACTTTTTTGCTTATTGCAAATACCCTAAATTGGTCTAGGTCAGGTTCTGTTGCACTTAGTGTGTTAAGTTTTATTTCATTTTAAAGCTAAGTAAACTTTTTTCATTTGACATATAATTTGAGTAAATATTTTAAACAAAATTTTTCAACGTCAAGGAAAGTATATTTTTACCTTACATATTTTGAAAAAAAATTATTATTTTTTTAGTAACAATATACATGCTTTATTAAAATGTGGGCCAAGTTTTTAAGGTGGAATTCTAAAGGGCTTAGGAGAAATAATTTATTATGTATAGCCTACATGCTTTTGAAATGGGCAAGAAAGTTTAGTCTCTATAGACTGTTCAAAATTAGCCAACAGATAACAATGTTTCTTATATAAAGTTCATCTTAAGATGCAATTATTTGATCTAATTTATTTGTGTATGAGTGTAACAAGTATACATACTTTTTTAAGTTATTTGATTTTGATTAAAAACATGTTAACTAAATATTTTGGTTTGGAGGCTATGTGGTAATGATGGGCATAATTGAGTAAAAGTAGTTGAGTACATCGATTCTGCAGCGTAATCGGCTGTACTCAATTCTCCTGGAAATACTCAAGTAAAAGTAATCAGATTCTGTTATTATTTTATTTTCTCTCTCTTTAGGTATAATAGACCTTATTCGTTGGTATGTTTACCATGTTATTATTAGCACCGCGTCTTACTACCCGTTCGGGTTATACGCACTTACGCTAATGTGAAATGGTAGGGTGATTGTGAGATGAAATGGAGGACCTACAGTTTAACGTGGAATCCAAACCACGGTGTAGGCCTGGCACTCCACACATTCACAAGTTGTGATTAATACACGTCTTGTCAGAGGTGAAGGAAGGGTTTGGCAATCAGACAAATCTGTGCCGGAACCGAGGATTTACCATGTTATTTTAATACAAAACCTTTTCTCCCATAAAGCTCATTTTCCAGTCAAAGACTGATAGATATTGGTTTTCTCTTTCACTTACATTTTATTTATTGCACTTAGGCCTAACTCCTCGGTCCTCTTTCCCCATCCATTGTTTCCTAACATGTCCTCAAACCCTCTTTTGCATTAAGATCCCCCATTATCATCTGCTCCTCTTTTCCCTGATGCCTTTCAAATTCTTATACTATTATATTGAATATATATTCTTATATTGACGATGACGTGTTATTCACCTGTGATCTTGTGCATTAAAACGGCTAAGTACCATATTATGTCATTGAATGAGTTTTAAACACTACAATTAATAAATGTTTTTTATAAAACAATTATACTTTATTTTATCTTTAATAATTAAAGTTATAATTTATTAATGCGTGAAAGGTTGGGTTAAGCCAGGTTGAGAAAGTATAATAATATAAATAAACTAGGCCTATGTTGACACATTAGTTACACAACTTCATCAATTTTTTTTCAGAGCTTTTGTACAGGTTCTTTTATTAATTTGCAATGTGATTATTGTGGCTGGTTTATGTGACTTCACATTGATGAGAAATTAAGTTTGTGTTTTAGCCTAAGGCAGCATTTTTCAACCGGTGTCAGGTATGCCGCGAGAATTTTAGTAAAGGTAGAAAAAAAGCGAGAAAAAATTGAGACATAAAATAAAGTTATTGCAGTCAATTTTAGAACTACTCTATAGTTTTCTTAGAAGGCAGGTAAGAAAGACTCCCCCACCCCCACAGGTAAGTTACAATGGTATTGTTCCCAAAATATATCTGCAATGTACTTTTACCACCCCACCTTTAACCCTTGTAAAACCAATGCTGTCAGTCTTCTGTCATCTGCTGTTGGGAATGTGTGTTATTCCTTTTGAATTTGTATTAATGCATTTTCGTTTATTATTAATTTTCTATTTTGTTTTAGTTATTTTGATATCTATATTTTTGTTTTATTTTGTAGAGCCTATTAGACATGGACAAATTTCTAATTAAAAAAGTTGGTTAGACGAAGACAATAAGTCATGTGTGGCTGGCACTAGTTCTAGTGTTATCACACATACTAGTCCAGTTAGTGTTAGTTCTAAAAAGTTGTGCACCAATTTAATGAAGACTATATATTCTTCAGATTCATTTCCGAAGACGAGCACCCATGTCCTGAATGCGTTGTTTGTGGTGAGAAACTGGCGTACCAAGCCATGGTTTCAAGTAAGCTGAAAATACACCTTTACACAAAGCACTCACATTTATGCAAGAAACCAATTGGATATTTTAAAAGGCCTAAAGTTGATACATCACGCCAGACTGAACAATGGACTAAAATCGCCAGTATTTCTGACAAAGCTCAAGAAGCAAGCTATGCCGGTGCTGAAATCGTGGCAAAAAACATGAAATCTCATCCAATTGCTGAGCCAGTAATTTTACCTGCATGTTGTAAAATTGTTAATATTTTATTTGGCGAGGAATATAAAAAATAAATTTTTTAAATCCCAATGTCAGATAACACTATTAGTCGGCATATACGATACATATCTCAAGACATTGACTCACAAGTGAAATCTTCTATTAAAGATGCCGATGTTTTTGCCATTCATTTGGATGAGTCAACTGACATCACTGGAAAAGCTCAACTCTTAGCGTTCAACAGGATTGTGTGTAGTGGAGATATAATTTAACAATTTTTATTTTGCAAACCCATTCCAGAAACCACAAAAGGCCAAGCAAGACATTTTTGATGTCACCAATTATTTTAGTTTTCATGATTTGTCATGGAAATCATGCATTAGTGTTTGTACGGATGATGCTCCCTCTTTGTCAAGCCACCTGAAAGGACTCGTTGCACTGGCCAAGCAAAAGAATCCAGGAATTGTTTATACACATTGTTTCCTGCATAGAGAAGCGCTAATTTCCAAATCATTAGTACTTGAGCTCCGAAAAGTGCTTGATGAGATGATTAAAATGGTGAACTACATCAAGAGTAGGCCATTAAAATCTAGGTTGTTTTCGGCACGGTGTTCTGCCATGGAAGCTACTCACACACAACTCCTATTGCACACGGGAGTGAGGTGGCTATCTCAAGGGCGGGTGCTTTTAAGGGGTTCTATGAATTGAGGGAAGAGCTTCTAGTTTTTTTCACGTATGAAGAGTCTGAGATGGCTGACCTGCTTAGTGATGAGACCTGGTGCAATAAAGTTGACATCTCCCAAGCCTTAAACGTTCTCAACAAGAGTATGCAGGGAAAGAATGAAAATGTTCCTACTTGTACAGACAAAATCATCTCGTTTAAGGAAAAACTTAACACTCTGGGGATCCAGAATAATAAAAAAAAGAGAACAAAGTTGAAATGTTTGAGCTGACAAAAAGTTGCAAACTGAACAAAAGTCTTTTTGATTTAATTTTACAAAGTTTGTCATTCCTGGGTAAAAACATTTCCTTTTTAAACTTATTATAAATAGAAAACATTATTGTACCAATACGATTTTTCCTTACATAACAAACTATTTTAGTAAAAACAGGATTTTTAATTATTTCATTGAGACAAAATATGATGTGTGATAATGATATAGAGGAAGGGGCACTTTTTTTAGGCCAATGGAATACGTCATAGAATTATTTTTTTAATAAAATTAAAGACAAGGGCTTCGAAGATCTTTTTCAGTGATATCTTATTGCAATAATTGGAATAGTAAAAATACTAACTAAAATTTTTTTAAATACGCCTTTTGAAAATTACGAATAACATTAATCCTTTTTTTGAATTATAAATCTCTTTAAAAAACTTAGTGTTCCATGGCAATTTAAGTATCTTGTTAAGTGTGCCATGAGTTGAAAAAGGTTGAAAATCGCTGGTCTAAGGTGTGCAATTTTCTTAAGACAGTCATTGAAAGGAACTTTTTTCAAAAAAGTACACGTAGGCTTACTAATATATCTATTAATAATTATATTATTATGGTTTATATGGATGAATATACAACAAAATCTCAGTTCCCGGCTTTCAAGGCCATTTTAAACAATGTGGCTGAAAGGTCACATAGGTGAGTGAATATTTTTCTGGAATGTAGGCCTAGTTTTAAAATTAAACCTCTGGTTGTATTATTTTACCCTCCATAATTATTCTTTGCTTTGCAAAAAATGTAAGCCGTTAACTGGGGTGAAGACAGTCACATGACCTTAAAAAAGTTAAATTCGATTTTTTACAAAAATCTACTCAGTAAATCAAAACAGGGTTTGACACAAATTATTGTCAAGAATTTAAATTTTAAATATGATACATGTTCTGTTTTCCTTTATTCTAAGAAATCTTCAAAATTGAGTTTTTGAAAGCTGTTTTAACTTTATACTGCTGCGTACAGTCAAAGATTTAAACATATCAACTAAGCCAACAGGTGAGTAATTTATTTGGTTAAGTTTGTTAATAATATTGACAGCATATTGCAAACATTAAAAAAGATAAAAAATATTTTGTGGAGCATTTTTTTTTCTAATTTTGGGGTGAAAATGGTCAGTGAGAATTCCAGAGGGGAAAACGGTTGCTAGTGCTGAAATCATTACTAATGTAAACACAACCAATCACATGATTTTTTCATAACTATGTACACATTTTAACAATAATGCTGTATATTTATAACGATCAATGATAGTGCAAACTCTTTATTTACAACAGAATACCACACAACTACATTCATAAACCTGGCAACAAGATAAACAAGAATTGGGTACTCAGAAGATTATATGAATAAAGCTATTAACCAAGAGGTCATAGTATTCAAACTGCTGCTGCTAATTGTGGAGTCCCCTGTAAAGTTCTTAGAAAAAGAATTATAAATAGTCCATTCCCATTAAAAAAAAAGCATGGTGATTAAACAATTTTTACACTTAAAGAGGAAACTGCATTCAATCAACATTTTCTGGCTGTAGCATAGTGGGGATTTCCTTTGGACTCATTAGAACTTGGTCTCATAGCAAAACAGTATTTGGAAAGAGTAGGAAAAGTTATAAAAGTTTCAAATAACAGCCCTGGGACTGAGTGGGTCAAAAGTTTCATTATTTGTCATCTGGATTTATCTTAACGCTGTGCACAAAATGTGTCTTTTCCACAAGCTGAAGTTGACCAAGTAATAAAGGATTACTTTGATAACTTAAAAATGGTTGTGCAAGGTGTATCTTCAACGAATCTAATAAATTATGACGAGACAAATTTAGTTGATGATCCCCTAAAAAAGATTTATTATTTAAAAAGGAAACGAATGTATTGAAAATATTCTAAACTGTTGTTGGTGTAACGTTCGCGGGGAGTGCCTCAGGTAAACTTTTACCACCATATCTAGTGCTTAACCAAGAACACCAATGGGATTCTTGGGTGGAGAGGGGGCCACATGGGGCACGCTATAATCGTGCCAGAAGTGGTTGGTTTGACACATTTTATTTTCAGGATTGAGTAGAAAAAAATCCTTATTTCTTATGCTGATCAACTGCCAGGAAAAAGGGTAGTATTTATTAGGAGACAATTTGTAATCTCATATTTCCTTTGAAGTTTTACAAATGTGCCAACAGCATAGTAAAGCATGCATGCGCTTGCTACGAAATTTGACACATATTTGTCAGGACTTAGATGTAGCAGCATTTAGGTCTCTCAAGAGATCATGGAAATCGATACTGCTCAAATGGAAGGAAAATAACAGAGAGGGTTAGCGTATAACCCGAACGGGTAGTAAGACGCGGTGCTAAAATTATTATTATTAACATAGAGGGTTCAAATGTTTTTTTAAAACACCAATTCCTTAAGCTACTAAAGGAAACACTGGAGTATATTTCAGGTACTGTCAGTGGATCACTCCCATCTGGATTTTCAGGATCTGAAATTTATCCATGTGATCCTCAAAAAGTCTAAGTCAATATACCATCCACAGGTGCATATTGTATCTGAATGTGTCATTTAAATGCTTTCTGAAATGCATTACAAAAATAAAGAAAACAATAAACAGAATCAGCGCCGCAGAGTAAATGTGCAAATAGTATTGCAATTGAAGACTTGCAAGAAGTAGGAAATTGTGGCGGTGAGCCAGGGCGCCTCTGTTCCTAAAGAAATACCCGTAACAACTTGTACGACAGCGACAATTCATCAAACAACAGCAATGGTTTGGATCACGAGGTACTTTGAAATGACAGTTCTGATGGATATGATTGCCTGTGAAGAAAGAGATTTACTTGAAGAAATACTTTCTTGACATACCAGTAGACAACACAAAACTCAAGTCATGTTCTTGGGCCATTATTAAGTTTATGGACAAAAAGTGTATCAAACATTTCATAGGCCAATTCATTGACAGCTGTGGTGACCCAAATTCTTCTTTACTTTCTGGGGAAGTGATGTAAATTCTTAAGAAAAATAAGCGACACAAACTACTTTGGGTGGCCAACTGAAAATGACACTGCCCAGGTTGATATTGATGACATTGTTAACATATTACTAGAACCAGATTTAATTATACTTGGCCATCTTAAGTTTAAAGTAAATTTTTCTGCAATGAATATTGAATAAAGTAATCTCTTCATAACTGAGAATTTACAAATATTTTGAAAGTCTTAGTATATAGGTTATAAGTCAAATTCTGTTACTATTATGTTTCTAGCGACTACCCTTAGGTAGGTCTAATGAGTTTAATTGGCAATTTTTTGCAGTTTATTGTCAGTAGAAAGCAATGCAAATAGCTGTTTTATAATTTTTTTTAATGTTGTATATAACGAGTTGTAAAAGCATTTTACTTTTTCTATTTTATTCAATTTCACAAATTAAAAGCATTTAAAAGTTGTGGAACACTATTTATTTTTATGTAATAAAACGCTTATAAAATGGAAACGAGTGCTTTGGTTTATAAGGACTTCTGGTTATCCTTACTCGATTTACTTAATTAGCTAGCATAAAAATGAAATATTAAAAAAATAAAGGAAAAAACCGACCATCTTCATTCCATTTTCCAATTGACGATGCCTGGTTTATATTAATGTTTTGTAAATTTAAAAAAAAACTCAAGTGGGATAGATTTGTACCACCAGTTTCAGATGTGGGTGTATCATAACAAAATAGATTGATAAGGACTGAAAAGTTAAGTTTATATAGTAATTTTCTCGGCACACTATTAGAATTACTCCTAGTTATCTAACCTTTGTTACTAGTTTGAGATCAAAGTTTTTAGACTGGTTGTGCAGATTGGTATCTAGTTTATATTTAAGTTTGGCAAATAGTTTTTTTCCTCCATCCAGAGCTATTTTTTTTAAATCCAAGCCACTCATTCAATCTCTGTATTTTGCAGAGAGTTTCCCTTATAAAGGCTTGTATTTGAGCTTTGAAGTCAACTTGAGTAATATCATTAATTAATATGAACTAGGGCCTAGAATCTAATCCTGTTGGAAGTTCACTGTTACAGTTGTTAATATGAAGAAATAATTTCATTTTGCTTAGAGAATTTTCTATTCATTTTAGTGCTGTGCCTCAGATACCAGAGCTTTTCCAATTTAAATAGGCATAGTAGAATATTGTGAAATGCTTTTTCTAAGTGAATGAAAAGTGTTCTACAAGCTTAACTTAGATCCATTTAGTTGTTTGGATTTTATTACTAAGGTCAATTGCATCTCTGAAACCACATTGACCATGCTGTTAAAAATTTTCAAAACAATATTTAGGCCTATAGCTTTTTCAAAAATTTTAGAGATAGTAGATTATCAGGATTTGAATCTATAATTATTTGTGCCGGATATTGTGCCAACTCCCTTATAGAGGTCATTACTTTACATAGTTTAAGGTTGTCGGATGTAGTTGGAGCACAATCTATCTACATTTGTGCTGTCCAATGGCTGGGAGTGTTAATGAAAAAGCCTGGAGCAGACATTACCATTTGTGAGAGCCTTTTAGGAATAAGGATCATGGTTTGAATTTTACTTAGTCATCAAGTATAAGTTTATGGACGGAGAAAGACCGGTTTTGAGTTCCTTATAACTCATTGGAGCCATAGTGCTAGTATACCAGTTTTAAGCCTATAAAACAAACTGTTGTTGGTGTATTTTCAGGTTTTGAGAAGCCTTCGGCCATTCAACAGCGGTCCATCAAGCCCATAGTGAAGGGAAGAGACGTGATAGCACAGGCACAGTCAGGAACTGGTAAGACTGCAACGTTCTCCATTGCCATCCTTCAGTCCCTGGATACTACAGTAAGAGAGAGCCAGGTGCTCTGTCTCTCTCCCACCCGCGAGCTCGCCACACAGATACAAAAGGTCATCCATTATATGTAGACTACACATTTTTTGTTGCTCTGTTTCAGAACAGAGATTAAGTTGACTTAACCAATCATACCTTATCTAAATTTTTATAGAGATCCTTTGTTGGCTTTGGGTTGAAAAATGACTTGAACACAATACTTTGCAGTACTATCTATGTAAGGGTTTTTGTTTAATACACCATTCTGACCCAAAAATAAGCCACCCTCGAATATAAGCCGCACCCTAAAATTACAATCTCTTTGAAAGGAAAAAAAAATATTTATGTCTGAAAATGAATCCTTTAGCTTTCCTAATGTTCATATTATTTACATGTCTTATTAATAATATTTTACTTTTTTGTTGTAACTAATTTTTAATTATTACTGAGAGATACTTTTTAAATCATGATCTACATTGTGCTAGGTTATATCTATCTCTTTAAAACGAAAGTGTATATTCTTGTTATTTATTATATAAATACAGCAATTTCATTCTAACCTCAAATATGAGCTAAGTAGGCTATTAAAAGGTTTTGTCTTTTCTTAAGAACTAAATATGATTGTATCCATTGTTTTTTAAGAGCCAAGGTTCACATATTTTTATAAACTTTCTGAAGCAGTAAAGAGCACCATGTGGTATTAAGATTATGAACTATTTCAATGTATATCAATATAACTACATGTAGTCCTCACAGTTACAAAAGTTGTTACATTTTATCTAAGGGTGTGATTATAATCAGCACTAATGTTTTATAAAGGTGGTTTTTGACCCATAAAAGTGCAGCCTATCAGATCAATACGGTATTACAACTCCTCGTAATAAAGTCACTAGTTTTTTGAACCTAAGTTTTAAAAGTTATTACTATTTGTAAGCTTCTATAAAAATTTGCAGAAATTTTGCTTTGTTCTGCTCTACAGCAAACTTAGAGGCTACACTGTAGTAACCAAGGCACGTCTAAACAAGGTAAGTGCAGCTGACAGAACCCATCTCATAAGAAACCATTGTAATAGTATTAAAATGAGATGGTTGGTATGTTGCAGGTTATTCTTGCACTGGGTGACTTCATGAACGTCCAGTGTCATGCGTGTATTGGTGGTACAAACTTAGGCGAAGACATACGCAAGTTGGATTACGGCCAACATGTGGTCTCAGGGACACCTGGAAGAGTGTTTGGTAATAGGCGTTCTTATATTTCAACTAGTTTTATGTTGATATTGATTCTGTATTGTTTTATACTGTCTTTTAAATATTTCAATTACTTTACAGTACATTGCGGATGATGAAATGCACCATAATTTACCTAAAGACTGTATGGGCACACAACATGAAAAATTACAACGCTCTGTTGCACCTATCTACGATTCAGACTAAAAGTTCAACCTGACACACAAATTGAGAAACTGTTGATTGAGCTGTTAATGTTTAGACTTAACATGCATAACTAAACAAAAATTGAAATTTTTATTTCAGACAGATTGAATGTTTGAAATAAAATTTGCAGGTTTATTTATCTACAAGAGTACATGGAGAATGTCATTGTCACCTATGATGGTTGGTTTTGTTGCAGACATGATCCGTCGACGGGTCCTTCGCACCAGGTCCATCAAGATGCTTGTCCTAGATGAGGCTGACGAGATGTTAAACAAGGGTTTCAAAGAACAGATCTATGATGTGTACCGGTATCTGCCGCCCGCTACGCAGGTTGGTAGTCGAGCAGTATTTTGGTGCATGAGATATAGTCACTTTAAAATTTAATGTAGCCTTTTTGTTCACACAAATTACTAGACTTGCTTATATCCAAACACAATGGTAGCTCGTGAGTAAACCTTAATGGAAGACGCTCTCTTAAAAACTGTCAAATTAGGTAGACAACAGCTTACCTTAAGCCATCCTGTATTTAACTTACAAACTACACTTAAAAAAGTATAAAAAGCATAAAGTTAATAAAAGTAAATAAAAGCTATAAATGTGTAACAGCTCACTGGTCCAAGTTGAAGACTGTCCATCATGAAAGCCACACACTAATAAACGAATATATAAACAGGTTTTTAACACTATCTTAAATACTATACATACAAAATACTTAAATAATTAGTGTATTAATAAGTTTATTGTTTGAAAGAAAAATCTAATCTTCAGTTTTTGTCTGAAATGAATATTTCTATTACTCTTTCGTTAAAGTCTGGTATCTTGACGGTTCTATAGACAATATTGACAAAGAATTTAATCTGGCTTCACTCCTGGTGTTTCTTAAGTAAAATTTTACAGAGTTGAAAAAAACTGCTCACTTTCCATAGTAGTCATAGGAATAGTTACAAGAATTTTTAATGCTTTTATGATTTCTTTAAATGTACTGTCCACTTCAAAAGAAATTATAAAATTTAATGTTTTCAAGCAGTCAGTCATATTTTCTTCTGTAATTGATGATCTCGAGTAAAAAAAAAACTTCAAGCTCTGTTAATAAAGTTAAAGTTTATCAATCATTGGAAATGCACTGCAAAACTGGTTGATATCATCTACTGGAAGACCATTTTTTTATGTTCGTTGAGGCGTTACGACTTAAATATCTTTACTCCACACTGATGGTTTTTTTAAAATACAAAGCAATCTTTTATTTGAAACACAACTGCAGGGTTGCCACTGACCTGGAAAATCAGGGAAATGAAAATTGGTCATAGAAAGTCAGGGAAATGCAACTGTGGTCAGGGAAAGTTTTTTAGTGTAGTCCATTAAATTGCAGATTATTTTCTTCACAGTGTCTTTGATAAGACATATATTATTTTGTGGTAAGATGGTATGTACTGTAACTTTTTAATTTTGAAACCTGATTTAGTTGTGGCTACAGCAGACTTTCCTGGAAAACACTGTACTAAATGATGGCTTTTCCAAGATAATTCTAAACAGAGATTGGTGACTCTGGCCTGTTTTTTACCTGGATATAAGATTAAAGGGAAATTAAAACTGGGGAAGATTCATTGACATGTTTGGTATTCCGATTTCTTAGTTTTTTGTTTGTAAATAATTATTTACACATATTTGTGTATTTGTCATTTCTCTTAATTTGTTTCCATTGATTTACTAAATGTGCAATAAATGTGTTTTGATAGCAAACGACGATAAAAACTATGGGTACTATAGTACTATGTTGATTGATTATTTTCTAGTATAAATTAATTAAAAGGTTGGTCAAAAGGTGTGCGATGGTGTGGATAAAGATTAGGAGCATCTTTAGTATGGTTTTCCTAAAGTCTGTTCAGCGTAGGAATTGTTTTCTGAAAGGTCTTTTTCCCTACCAGAAATCTATTATAAAGTAGGATATTAGTAGGAAAAAAGACCTTTTAGAGAGTAATTCCTACCGTGAATGGAGTATACTCACACTATTGGCAGCAATTGTCTAATATTGATATGCATACCTATCATGGAGAAGGAGAAGGCTATTTTCAATATCTGTAGTTATCTTAAATTGACATATCTTGAGTATTATTGATTTGTATTAATATTATGCTACCAGCAGCTTGTGGATAAGTCAGGGAGGTTTTGTATTTTGGCCAAGGAAAGTCAGGGAAATGAAATCGAGGATATCTGTGGCAACCTTGAATTGTATCACAAATCTCCTTTGCAGATAAATTTAAATTCTCATCATTCATTCTTCACCCTTTTCCATGTGTAGGTTCTTTTGCGAACATCTCAATTCTTTCCTTTTGTCCATTGAACACACAGGGTAGCTTATTTAAATTTTGATCATCACCTTTTCGAAGTTGTCAATAACAGCATGAATTCTCACTGGATTGATTTGCAGAACTGTAACTGATTAAACAATGTATCAACATGTGGCATTATATCGTGATATTAATATAATCACACACTTGTAGCCGACGATTTCCGCTAGTCCATCATAGACTCTGCCTTAAAATATGAGTGAAGAATGACCCAGGGCACGAGACGAATCCTGGATAGCTCAGTGGTTAGAGCATTGGCGTACTAAGCCAGAGGTCCCGGGTTCGATTCCCGTGTCCAGGTGTCAATTTTCAGAATATGATATCTAGTGGAGTAATTCCCTACTAATAAGCATAATTAATAGCTCCGGCTATTAATTCTTAATAAAATTAGGCATTGGTTTTAAGTAAAAATTCAGCCAAAACAAGAAAGTACTATTTTCAAGCCAGTTAACAAACCCAACAGCCAGTGTTACCGTTTCTGTTATATTATCAGAATGCTGGTCAGTATATTTCCGAAACATTCCTGAATATTGTATTTGAAAGTGAAGGCGGTTTGGATTATCCTGGATTAAGAATTCCATCTAGTTTGTGAGGGTTGAAGTATTTTTTTTATTGCCCAGAAGAAGAAAGGGATGAGAGTGAAACAAAGGATTAAAAAGGTCCCACGTGGAAAGAGAGGGAGGATGAAACAAGGAAATGCATCAGTTGTGGAAATGATAAGAGAAGCAGGAATACCGGGAGACTGTAAGAAGGAAATTATAGTGCCACTTTTAAAGAAAGGCATTATTGCCCAGAAGAAGAAAGGGATGAGAGTGAAACAGAGGATTAAAAAGGTCCCACGTGGAAAGAGAGGGAGGATGAAACAAGGAAATGCATCAGTTGTGGATGATAAGAGAAGCAGGAATACTGGGAGACTGTAAGAAGGAAATTATAGTGCCACTTTTAAAGAAAGGCAACAGGATGAGGTGTACAAATTATGGGGGAATAAAGCTGATGTGCCACTGTGCAAAAATATATAAGAGGATACTAGAAAAGTGAATAAGAAGGAAATGGAAAAGAAGCTGGAGAGAGGAACAGCACGGATCTAGGAAACAGAGGTCTACAATAGACCTGATCTTCGCGATTTGACAGATTATGGACAGAAGGTATGAATTTGAGAAGGTCTTGGTAATGGTATTTATTGATGTGGAGAAGGCATATTATAAAGTGTATAGAAATAAAGTTTGGGAAGCGATGGAGGAGGTTGAAGTGGAAAGAGGAGTTGTAACAATGAGAGTAAAGAGTATCAGTATGTATGAGAAGAATAACAGGGGTTGTGCTAAGACAGAGATGGGGCGGATGCAGTGGTTCCAAGTGAAAAAAAAGGAGTAACGCAAGGGAGTGCTCTCTCGCCTCTACTATTTGTAATGGTAGTGAAAATGATCCTGAATAAAGTGGCAAGGAAACTCGAGGAAGAAATAATGAAAGTCATGATGTTTGCTGATGATTTGATGGTCTGGGGGAAGAGAAAGTACAGAAACAGATACAGGAATTGAATGGTATATGCAACAGAAACATGGACCTTGAATGTAAGAGAGACTAGGGAAGTGGAAGTCATGGGAATGGAGTTTGTGAGGAGCATGTTAGTTGTCACGAGGAGAAACAAGATTAGGAATGAAGTTATCCGGGAAAGATTAGGGGTACAGGGAGTACATGAGATAGTAGAGGAAGCAAGACTGAGATGGTATGGGCAGGTAATGAGGATGTTGGAGTACACGAGATGGTAGAGGAAGCAAGACTGAGATGGTATGGGCAGGTAATGAAGATGGAAAAAGTGAGGATACCAAAGAAAATGTTGGAAATTAAGTATGTGGGGAAAAGGCTGCAAGGGAGGCTAAGAAAGAGGTGGGAGGAGCAGATAACAGTAAGTGTTCAGATGAGAAGAGAAAAATGGAAGAAATTAAAGGAGGAAGATTGGAAGCATTTTATTAAACTGACCTGGCCACGGACTGGAAACAGTTGATGATGATGATGATGATGATGATGATGATGATGATGATGATGATGATGACGATTAGTAATACTTGCGCGTGATTACATCTTCTGTTCCAATTTTATTCCTCTATACACGTATGAGCTCTTGTTGAGGGGGCTGGGAGCGGTGGGGGTTGCTACACTTCTTTGGTTCTGCCGCCATTGTACACCAATCTGGCCAACGAATATAAAAATGATCTCAAACTATCCTTAAGGAATAAACTAATACAGTTTGCAGCATTATTGGTGGACACGAAAGAAAACTACAAAGACTCTTTCAATGTAAATGTTCTTATATGAAATCCTGAATGAACAAGATTAAGAGCAACATTTTCCAATGTTGAAATACTTTTAAGAATATATTTAGCACATGAAGTTGAGAAAACCAGCTTCGTACAATCATGAACCAAGATCATCTAAATTACCTTTCATTACTCAGCATTGCAAGTAATATACTTCATGAAATTTACTTTAAAGATACTATTTACATGTTTGCTGCAAAGAAAGCAAGGAAATTGTAATAGTTTAATGAGAGCTTTTATAAAGTCCTTAAGGTTGTTCCAGTGGTTGAGAAAACGTACTTAATAAAAATTATATTTTAAGTGATCAATTAGGATAGTTGGGTGAACTAACCTCCCCTCCAACCCCTCCAAGACCGAATGTCCCCAGGGAAAGGTAATATTGTTGCCATTAGAAGTAAGTTTTCTTTAAAGGAAGGGTGTATTTGTTCCATCTTTAGATGTTTATCGCGCACTGAGAAATGTGTACTTAGGTCCTTGTTCCTGACTTATCTGCAATAAGTGAAGTTATCTACTTTAGTACACATAATATATTGTTTAATGAAGACATAGAAAACTAAAATACATTTTACTGTTTTCACTAACAGTGACGTAGTTCAAATCTCATTCGAATTAATTGGGAAAGGTTTTAATCCTACCTATGGATTAAATTGTTAAAACGCCATTTTAAATTATGATCAAATGAAATCTATCAACAAAATGCTTATTCCCATAGTTAATTTTGTATTGGTTCCCTTAGGGGCCAACTTTAAAAAATATTTATATGCCATGAGCCCTCACCTTTTTAAAGCACGTGTTTTTAAAACTTTTTGTATGAACTGCAACTATTTAGAGGTGGGTAATTGAAGTTATAAAGAATTAGTTGATAAAATAAAATAGAGTAACCTCGTAATTTTATAAAAATGTGAGAATACATAAAAACAATATTTAGTGTTCTTTTGTTTTCTCTCGTTTTAAGTACACGGTAACTTTAAATCTTTGTTCTTACAAGTTATGGGATCTTTATAAGGGTGTCGAAGAGGTTAAAAAAGTCAATTGGTGTAAAATAACCCCCCACCCCCTTCGCCCCTCCCCTTCCAGCTTTAATGACCCCGGTGGAAGATAATATTGTTGGCATTCTGAGGGCTTTTTTTTTTCAAAGCAAGGGNGTCGTTATAAATGAGTATCAAATTATCTATAGGAAGTTACTCTAGTAAATATATTTTTAAGATTAAGATGGACTAAAATTTATTTTATTATCTGGATAGCCTATATAATATCATAGAAAACTTACCAATGTAGGCCAAGGTGACATTTTTCGGTGATAATAAGGTTGAGGTTCAAATCTCATTCAGATTCATTGGGAGAGGGGAGATCCTAGTAAAATAGCCCTTGTATTATACAGTAGCATAGCTGGGTTGGGGGGACGGCACTTTTGGTCTACTGCAACGAAAAGAAAGTTTTTCTTTCTGCCGGGATAGTATATAAGATGTCAGACGCCATTTTATTATATACTAGTATTTACTACTAAAAGAAATAAAATGTGAATACATATTAAACATTTAAATTTCCCTATCATACTTTAATTCAAATTCAACATATACCTAAGTTCTGATTTGGGTGAAGTGATTCGTGAGATTGCGTCAATCAAGGGATAAAAAAAATACTTACACGCAATTTGTTTTAACCAACTCTGGCAAACATTGAAAATATGTTGAGATCGTGGTTGGTGTACTCTCCTTCCAAGGAAGCTATTTACTGCTTTTGTTGCAGATTATTTTCAGACATAAGTCATTCAAATTTTAATTCTGTGGATGGATTCAACGTGTGGTGGAAACTTATTCCTAAAATATTCGAGCTTGAATCCAGTGTAGACCCTGTATGGAAGTAGTTGGGAGTTAGAATTCAATGTGGAGCAACAATTGATAAAAAGAAACAAGAAATAGCTAAAAACTAAATGAAGAAGTGGAGGGAGATACTTTCAACATTCTTGGATATAATTATATTCCTAGCTAAACAGAATTTGGCCTTACGGGGTCAATGAGAAGGAATTTATTATGAGACTGATGCTAAATCTGAATCAATGGGAAATAGAGGACATTTTTTTAGAATTGATTTATTTGTTGGTGAAATACGATCTAGAATTTTCTAAAAATCTAGCTGGAAACAAAGTTTACTAAATAATATATGTTGCCTACTATTAAATATAAAAGTGTGTCAACACCAACATTATTTTATGGATGTGAAGCGTAGGTTTGTCAGGAAAAACACAAGAGCAGGGTGAATACAGTTGTAATGAGATAGGCAAGAAATGTACCTTTGTGGAAAAATTCATAAGTATAGAGTCAATAATGAATAGGTGCTGAAGGAGTGTGGTTTGAAAGAAATCCAATGGGTCATTGTGAAATAACCCTCTTACGTTGGTTTGGGCATGTTAAGAGGATGAGAGTGGATCGAGTAACAAAGCAAATATATGAAGTTACAGTGTGTGAATCAAAAAGAAATTAGACCATCTAAGATGTGGTTAAATGTTGTAGGTGAATGTATGACATGAGAAACATTAAGAGTTTTAAGAACAAAAGAGCATGTATGACTCATTGTATGGATGTTGTCGAAGCAAAGGGAGTACGCAACATGATAAGGAACTGTGGATTAAGTTAGTGAGGATGGATTAAGTTCGGAGTTGTTTTTTTTTAGCTATATTCAAAGTTTTTTGTTTTCTCGGTAAGGGAACGGCGTTATTAGGTATGTATGTATTGAGCAGAATTACTTATTAACAATACTTGCACAGGTAGTATAATATGGTGGTGTGCTCAACACACTGTTTACAAAACATTTCTTTCATAATAATTAGTTCAACCTCTCACAAATGAAGGAAAAGCCTTTTAAATAGTTTTTTTTTTCCATGTAATAAAACCATGAATTATTCTGTAATTTTATTCAAGAGTTTGAGTGGTCAGCCTGAGTAATAATGTTCTTGAACTGATTGCAGGTGGTGCTCATTTCAGCCACTCTCCCTCACGAGATTCTCGAGATGACGAGCAAGTTCATGACCGACCCTATTCGTATCCTTGTAAAACGGTGAGACGTTCCACATGTTCCCAATTTATGATCAACCACTCCCTCCTAATTGTGGTCGATGTTGGCAATACTTTTAGTCCTGTCCTTGAAACAAAAAGGTTTTTCTAATTTACTTCTATTTTTTTGCTCAATTTCACAAATATAAATTTCTATCATAATGAAAGAGTGCCCATAATCAGTACTTTTTATCAAATATTCATAGGAATACCTGAGGAAATATATTTAAGATTACGTACATTTTTTCAAATTTCTTGCTGAAATTTGTTTTAGATCTCTTATGATGTTTATTGATGGCTTAGTCCAACATAATTATAGGTACATTTTAACAACCAGTCCCTAGATCATTCATTTACTTCTTAACTGAATGTATTAAAACTAAATTCATATTCATGAAATAGGTAGTGATTTGACCTATATTAAATATGTATACTGTTTTTAAAGTAAAAGTATTTAATATTAAGACCAATAAACCCGCCTCTGTGGTGTAGTTAGCTAACATGTTGAGCTAGACTGCCGAGGACGGAGAGATTTGAGGTTCGAATCTCGGTCGGGTGAACTGGGAGTAGTTTTTCCTTAATGGTTTTCCACTCTCCCTCCATGCAAATGTGAGTTTACTTCCTCTAAATTCAACCTTCTCAATTACTACACCATTAGCATAATTAGTACTTAAGTATATAACCAGAACGGGTAGTAAGCCTATCTAAATGAATTAAAAAAAACCTTTAAAATGAACAGGACAGAATAATATATTTCATGTGTTTTGAAGGAAACCTCTTATTTTTTGCAAATGGTTATTTATTTATTTAAAGTTTTCACAATCACAATGGATTTATTAACACATTTCCAAAAGGGGTTGACTACTTAAATGACATATTTAGAGCTCTTATGTCATGAAATACAAGTGTCACTATCTTTTTTAAGATCCTAATATGATGTATTGTGTGGAAGTACAACATATTTGACATATGTGTGTAGTGATGAGCTGACTCTGGAAGGAATAAAGCAGTTTTTCGTGGCGGTGGAGCGTGAGGAGTGGAAGTTTGACACTTTGTGTGACCTGTACGACACGCTTACCATCACACAAGCTGTTATCTTCTGCAACACCAAGCGCAAGGTGAGTTACTTGAGTCAGATCTACAAATAATAGCAGTAAGCAAATCTTTGAAATTTTTTACTACGGTTCGGATATTTGTCAGCTTTGCTTCAAAAATAAAATACAGGTTTTGACAAATACGAAGCTACACGAATAAAAATATGAACAGCTAAAATAAACATTTGTGTTCAAATTTTGTCATTAGTTTTATTTTATGTATAGTGTAAATTAATGTTCATTTCACAAAACCAAAACTCTAGTTATTGAGTTGAATGTTGGGATGATAACTTGATTTATTAGCTTATGCCAAAATATTTTAAACTTTTTGTAAATAAAATTTAAGAAAAACATATTTAGTGTCCTTAGTTATAAATATATAGAGAACAAAATATATTTTTCAATTTTTGGAAGCAATGCATTTAAATATATTATTCAAACATTGACTCAGAAATATTTAATATTAATCTTGATTGGCGCAAATAACAATTTCCATGGTAAAAATTATCTGTGAAAATCAGGTTTTCATGGAAAAATACTATTTTTCCCCGACATCCTGGACTCCTAACCATTAAAATGAGTGCTCGTTTGTCAAAATTTGTTCAGCCATTTCCTCGTAATTTCTCTAACTGGAAACGGGTACATCAAATTATATATGCTCCTTAGCCTACGGATTTCCAGAGATTTTTGTTTCAATAGTTTGAATTTCATTATTTTGTTTTCTTTTGGTAATTATTCAAGATATGTTTTAATTGTTTCAGTCTTAGGGCCAGTTTCATAGTCAGATTTAGTACGCCTCAAGTGCGGCTATACTAAATACAAGACGTCACCTACCTGAAATTGAATGGAATGGGCCAGTTTCATATGCGAAACTGGCCCATTCCATTTTGGTCTAGGTAGGTGTCCTGTATTTAGTATCGACTCGCACTTTAGGCGTACTAAATCTGACTATGAAACTGGCCCTTATTCACAATTGGTCGACTTGTTTCGTTGCTCATGTTTTGAAAGACACAATGAACAACAGCTACACTTTCTTTGGTTTCTTTTCTCTGCATATTTATAGAATATAATATATCGCCTATGGACGTGCCTGACTTTGCAATTTTGGAGGATGACTTTATTTCCAACTCGGGGGTTGTTGGGAGGGTGGTAGGGGGAGGACACACATATTATTACCAACTTTGAGGGGAGACATATTGGGGGTATTATTATTGTCATTCTCTATAATCACTACTTATATAATATTACCTTTTAAATATTTAGTCTGACACTTTCATATGAACGTTAATATAAATTCAGGATTTTCACCGCACTCCAAATTGGTTTATGAATAGCCCTACATACAAGACATACAAGAGGGTTATTAATTTTATATTGATTAGTTAACAGTGAACAATGACTTCACCAAACACCTTATTTCTTTCATTAACTACCATACTATATAAATTTGTTTGTGTAATACAATAAATTATGATCTTGTACAAAACATATTTATGTAATACAGCCACATGATTTATCACATTTAAGAAATAATGTTTCTCAAGCATGTTTTAAGGTGAGATGAATAACTTACTGGATGAATGGACTTTCCCATAAAGTAAAAATATTGGAGGTCCTCCAAATATTTTTACCCGCCATGATATCACTTACTATTTGTTTCAGTCAGTCTAATATAATTCCTTGATTCAAGGGTAATATTTTCCTTTGGATAACATTTTGAGACACACCACAAATAAGGGATGATACTGTATGCAATTTTAAATTTGTTTTTCTTAGGCAAGTTTAGCAGTTAGGCCTGAAGGTCTTGTTCATAATCATCATGGAAAAAATGTTCTGAACAAATAAAATACGAATCAGGATTCTATTTTCCATCCCGTTCAGTAGTGAATACATCTTTGTCTGACATCAAAATCTTTATGAAAGTATTGTGTATAACACCATATCCCTTAGATTACTTTTATTGCACATGGCACCGGTAGTATTGTAATGATACTTTTCGTAACACTTCACACATAAATAATAGGAAAGCTTACAAAAAACACACAAGCATTTACAATTCACAGTGACTTTGGTAGCATACTTGATATAAATAAGTAGCTAATAATGAGCGCGACACCGCACAGTCACATGTACTCAACAGAAGCAAGCTTGGCTAGGCCACAAGCTGACGTCACACCAGCGTCACGCTAGGGTAGAGCTGAATGAAGGCCGGTATAGGGAACAAGCCTACCTTCTACTCTAGTAACCTCGGTGATCTCTATACTATACTGGATGGACATACCCACATCCTTGCAAAGAACCAAATCGTGATGCTTAAATTTGTCATCTGCTTGGTTGCGAGGGGACTGATTTAACTGTTTCTTTCAACGTTCTCATGAAAAAACATGTTTTTGGTAAGTAAAAGTATTATTGTTTGAAAATATTGAAGTATTATAACCCATTTGGTTGAAGACACATTTACGTTAAAGGATATACAATTCAGTTTTAAAGTTAATATCGTACAAATACAAATAAAATCTTTGATATATTAAAATATTTAGCTATCGCTCATGTTGTTTATATTCTGCCAAGACTATGATACATTTTAAGTTGGCTATTAGCTTATATATTGGTTTCAGAAACAATATTATGATATTGAAAGTTCGATAACTATAATGAAAAAAAGTAGCTTAAAACTTAATTACATTTGTTTGAATGACAAACTTTGTGTAATAGTTTTAGATTCAAACTATCATCAAGGGTATAGGTTTCTAGGAAATATTACTATATTACAATATATTTAAAGTTGGCTCTTAGCTTGTATAACCTATTGCTTTTAGAAGCCATATTATATTTAATGTTCGATAACGTTAATGAAATACGGTACCTTGACACTTTGTTGTGCCTCACTGTTCAGTCAGCCCCTGTATCTTTCCTCTGCACTTGCACAGGCCACACCACCCACCCTCTCTACTGCCTGGACTGCTCCATAGTCCATGTTCTTTAAGCTGTCAGTGACGAGTTCCCCACTGTACTCAGCGCCCATGAGAACTCCTCTTCTATTGGCTCACTTGATGGCCACTATCGCTCACGTTTTCACGCGCCAATGAAAAGCTCACTTTTCTCCCATTGAACAAGGCCAAGCAGCAGTGGAGGGTATTAAACATAGTGGTTCCTAGGTCATAGGCCATTCGGAGAGTGGCTACCCAACCCGGGTGCACCACCTGTTTGAAAGAGCTATTAAATTGTATTATGTTAAGAAAGAGCAATTTTGTTTAACCCTCTCCCTCTCCACCGTCAACCTACCTCCCACC
>CABFWB010001306.1:0-75977 GCA_902151455.1 Timema bartmani
ATGGAACTGTGAGATAAACCAGAAAAAAATAATGCAAAAATATTTAAACTAAGTAAGAACAAATTCAAATAATTATACATTTATTTATAAAACTAAAACTGAAATTAAATAAGAATAATAGAAACATTTTCTTATCTTTAATGTCACAATTTTATCAGATTTCACATGGTTTTTTTTTAAGTGGTACTGGAAATTGTTGCTTTGAGATAACTGAAATTCCTTTCTGTAGTCACAAAATTCCATGCCGATTTAAGTTTCAAAATTTGTTTAGAGTCTTAACAACTAATCAAATCTTCGCGGGACTTAGTAAGAAAAATGCGCTTGCTTTGAATGGCACAAAGCTTTAAAGTCAGGAACCACAGACGATAAATAAAGTTTTAAGTCACTTTCAGCATTTAGCCTGTTTCTATTGCGGAAAGTGAAACGAATTATTGGTGGGGGTGTAGAAAAAGTAAGCGTAGTTTTCTGAAGAGGTGATGGACAGAAACCTCATTAAGTTTATATAATATGATCTTGTAAATGTGCCTCACAAAATTTCCCAAAAGTTTCTTTAAAAATCCGCCACTACGGAAATATTTTGGCGGACCCCTTGGAAGATTTTGCGAACAGCAGTTTGTGAATCAATGTTTTAGATGAATGTGTGGAAAAGAGAAACATTATCAGTTTTAAGAATAAAAAGAACATTTAAGACTCGGTGTATGGATGTTGTTGAAGCGAAGGAAGTATGCAAGGATGGGGAAGTGTGGAGAAAGTTAGTGAGGATGGATTAAGTACATGTTGTTTTTTTTAGCTATATTCACAGTTTCTTGCCTACCCCGTAAAGAAATGACGTGATTAAGTATGCAAGTATATGTATGTAACTGTAAATATATATGTGGAAAATTAAATAAGAACTTAAAGGTCTCGATCGTTATAGCCTTTAAGGGATAGTAAACCAACAAAATTACAACATATTTAATTACTAGACAATCATACGCACAATGCTGGGTCAAAGAGATAACTATTCTAAATATTACGTGGTTTAGGCAGTTACGTGTCGTCTTCTTCTGGCGGGGGTGACTGTATGATCCACCATCTTGACTCGTAGTTTCTTGTAGATTGAACAAAGACCTCACTCCCCTAAGTGGCGTAGTTAACTAACGTGCTAGTTTCGTGATGAGCTAGACTGCCGATGATGGGGAGATCGAGGTTCAAATCTCACTCGGGTGAAATAGGAGTGGTTTTTCCTAAATTGTTTTACAATCTCCCTCTGCGCAAGTGCGGGTTTACATCCTTTATATTCAACCTTCCCAATTCCTTAACCATTATTATAATTAGTATTTAAGCGTATACACCGAACGGGTAGTAAGACGTGGTGATAAATAAATATAATAAAATAAATAAAAACAATGATCTCTACTTCCCTCCTGAAGATAACAATCAAAATATGGAAGTGAAAAATATGTATTGCTTGACTAAGACATGCCTTCTTACACAACTCTAAATTAACCCACAACTAAGATAAGACAGTGGGGGAATGTGACCAGAAACGAGGTAGATCCATCCAATCGAAGCCACGTAGGTGAAAGTAGAAATCTTATATATCATATAGGTGTTAGATATGGTTCTTTCTATGAAAATTGTGACGGTAGCTTTGCTAAACAATTATTGAAATGTCAACCAAATAACCTTTCTACCAGTAGCCATAGTAGCTCATAGGTGAATCTCAGCTTAGTCACTTCATTTATAGGACCAAGCTCAGCCGATGAATCACAATTGTTTATTTTCACATCACTTCGTGATTCACTTTGAACTAGATCACTTCAGGAAGGTCAATTAATAATCGTTCAACCCACTTCAGCGGCCACATGCTCTAAGGCGTAACTCTCTTGTTGGACCAGACTGTCGATGACAGGGTTGATCGGGGTTTGAATCCCAGTTAGGTGTACTAAGGGTGGCTTTTCCTAAATGGTTTCCCACTCTCTCTCTCTCTTGACACACATTTGGGTACATTTAATTTAAATTCTACCTTCCTCATCCATACTAAATTAATGTGATAAATATAAGTATAGTGCTAACGGGTTTCGAGAGGTAGTGGAAAAAGTAAAATTTTAAATAGTATAAAATGTATCCACATTTACACTAAGTTAGAGTGGGTAACCATTGAGGGAGCTACTCTTTCGTACATCTGGTAGGGTTAAAACTTCGACCTTATCGCTTCTGGCTAACCAGACTAGACGAGTTTGAAGTTTAGTCCTCGTGAGCACCGATGCAGGTATGATATTTTACCTAGGCCTACCTCTAATTTAATTTATATCTAATTTGTTAATATACAAACAAGAGAGTGAGCACCACATCGTTCTATTAGTAGCATCTAGTTTTGTATGAATAAGTTTAAAAGATTTACTTGTAGATTAAAATTTAAGAGTTCATAAAATTATTAAAATCATATCAATTTAATGTAAAAAACTAATCTTAACAATATTAACAATACTTAATTCATAAATTCTAACTGTTTCAAATTTATTAAGATAGTAAAATTTTTAATACGAATAACTGTTCAGTCTTTATACATTTTTATTTTTAGATAAAATTCCATTTTTAGTGAAATTAAGTTGTACAAGTTGTATTAAATTATTATATATTATTGATTTCATGCTCTAAGGTGAATTTAAGTTGAGAATGGATATTATTGAGATTGGGAATCAAATCAGATGAAAATGAATTAGGATCTTGTTAATAAATTATGAGGATATCATCTACATATCGACAGTAGAATTTTATGTTTATGAGATTTTTGAGTTGGTTTATTATTTTGTCATAATTGTGTTGTAAGCACATTTCAGACATAAGACATGAAATAAGAGAGTCCATTGTGAGCCTAGTCGCATTTCTTCATCTCCTTCTCAGCTTCCTATTTGTATATGTCCGCGGCAGCCAGTGTATTTAGTAGAGCATCTCGGGGTTAATAAATTAATGGTGGGGGTAGAGAACATCGCCGATCAAATAAGTAGAAATTTATAGAGTAGAAGTTGAAGTTTAATTTTAAATAAACATTATTGACATTTTGCACCACGGGTTACTTAATGTAAAGAAAACAAATTACTTAGTACATGAATATGGATAAATAGTTAATGTAGTGGTCATTTAGCCACATGGTCTCCATTTCCTCCCACCCATCTCTAAACACGCTTTGACCAACACGAAAAGAACTTCTGATTATACGTCTTATCTGTTCGCGTGCTAACCGGCAAGTGTTTTGCGTCTGACGCTTCCCTTCCACATAGGGTTAAACACAGACGCTTAATCGGATGTGCTGATTGGCTAGCTGTTCGCACCAAACCTCCCCTTTCCACTGTGAGGCAACACGTGTAAGCCACAGGTGCATCTCACATCTTCCGGGTACAGATAAGATTAAATAGCACGATGCTTGAAAGTGAAAAGTAAAAGTAATAAATTTAAATGAAGCTAAAACTACAACAAAGACTTTACAAGAATGAAAACTTCTAGATTTAAAAGTTAAAGGCCAAAAAATGAAGTTAATGAATTGAAATTTAAAACATGTATTGCTTACAACTTTGGTTAAGATTTAGACAACTTATAATAATTATTATTATTATTATTAAACCCCACACTTTCTTATAATTAAACATTTGATTGTAACATAGAGATTAAATTAGGCCTAGAAGAATGGAAAACCATAATGTATTATACATTTAGTACTTTCAGTATGATCATATTAACATGTGAACAATGGCAAACTAATTTACTTAAATAAATGAAATGGTCTAGAGCTAAGGGTCTAAAACCCCGATCACTTTACAATTGCTAACCCATCATTTTGAGAGTAAAATTTGTTGTTAAATTGGAAATAATTTATATCGGAAACAGATTTGAAATCAATAATAGTTTCAACTACATTGATATTAATATCACCAAAAACAAGCATAACAATTATTAATATAAAATCTACAGAAAACCCACGAATACTGATGCAATCATCCCGAATGATTCTAATCACCCTACAATCCACAACAGAGCTGCTTTCAACAGTTTTATAATTATATAGACTATTCCATATACCTCTCAACAAAAAGAACTTCAAAAATGAACTCAACGTTATCAAACAACTTGCTGTTTCCAATGGTTACTCCCATTCATTAGTTTACCGAATTCTTCAAAAACAAAAATAACAACTTACCAGCAAATCCACTCTCAACAATTCTAATGAAAATTTAGAAATCAAGACCAAGTGGATCAAGTTTAACTACACAGGGAAAGAAATTAATAGAATCACCAACATTTTCAAAAAACACAAATAATAGCATCAAAAAATACATCAACAACTATAACATAAGCAAAACCAACCAATATGAAAAAAGTGGCATATATCAACTCACCTGTGATTGCAACAGCGCATACATAGAAAATCTGGGCGCCAAATTTCTACTAGATTTTCTGAACACATGAATGATTTCAAATATGATAGGAATAAATCAAAATTTTTTGAACACCTTAAACAATCAGGACATCAACCTAATCCAATGAACAAAAGTATGAAACTAATTACAACACCTAAAAAGTCACAACAATGAACACAGCCGAAAATGTTTTTATTCAAACTGTATTGTTAAATAATAAAAATGTATTAAATGAACAAACAATTTTTGAAAACCAAATACTCATTAATACTCTAAGAAAACTCCCTCAACATACCAAAATAAAATAAAACTCCATTCCTGTATGCACCCGCCCAACCTTCCATAGTAGCTAATGACCTGTTCGGGCCAGTGTCGAGAAGACTTGAACCTTTTGTCACTTCCTTTTTTTGAATTCTTTTTCAGTCCATATAGCACATTAATTAAAATAAAATTCAAAATATATCTATCTACTATCTCATTTCACAATATACTCAGTACATAATATATTCCTATATGTATAATATCTTTGACTTCTTATTATATTTTTCCAAAATGATCTTCTATCACTTTATATATACACCTTAATTATAATTCTCATATCAGTTTCCTTAATCTCACAACAGCGAATACTCAACTACATAGTTTTAATATCTTGTAAATATGTTATTTCATAATTATTCTTTTTTCAATATTATAATTTATTAACCTTCACTAACTTTGCATGTATCACTTTATATATACACGTTAATTATAATTCTCATATCAGTTTCCTTAATCTCACAACAGCGAATACTCAACTACATAGTGTTAATATCTTGTAAATATGTTATTTCATAATTATTCTTTTTTCGATATTATAATTTATTAACCTTCACTAACTTTGCATGTTATACCACATTGGTTAACGCATTGTGTTTGTAGCCATGATTTCATTTGATGTGTTTCTTCTTTCTCATTAGACCTGAGGATGATGCCGTCGTAGCATCGAAACATGTCGTATAAATAACGTAGCAGTTCTTGCAGCAGTAACCAAGGAACAGTGAAATACAGATAAGAAAGAAATTCAATTTTTAGAATTTTTTCAAATTTAATAACTTTTTGTGTCAATTCTCAAAATAATAACAGAAATATGAAATATGCCTGATCACATCATCCTTTGTGTTTAAAAAAATAGTTCTAAGTATAACTTTGACTCAAATGTCTACAATTTTAGTATGTACTGAACTTTTAGATGTTTGTTATAATTTCAAGACATTCATAACTATAAAGAATCATAGATTGTAATTAATATTACCAATTTCTTTCAAATATTGTGCATATATATTATATTATATTTCACATTTATGTTTTTCATGTTAATTTAATACAACTTGTACAACTTAATTTCACTAAAAATTGAATTTTATTTATAAATAAAAAGCAGTATTATGTGCTAGAGATAAAGTTTGTAGAATTTAGAGGAAATTTATCTGCATTCCTGTAGAAGGAGAAGGGAAAAACATTTAGGAGAAATGACCCTCAGTACACTCGGTCGGGAATTGAACTCTATCTTCCCCGTCACCGGCAAACTAGACCAAATGAGCTTGACATTTAGACCGCGCGCTCATCGGTATTGGATTATGTTTGGTAACCTACACTTTTAACAAAAAGGGTTACTAATGAATTAATCCAAGAGGTGTATAGGCAGTATTTTAGAGGAAATGCACCCACATTAGTGAGGGAAAGATGAGAAAAAAAATGCAAATCATTTGTTGAAACTCTACCCCTACTACAACTGGCAAAGACTCGAAACCCTACCTCTATGGTCGTAGTCAGTACAGTCATAGCCGGCACTTTAAACCTTGCCTATCACACTGCGAACGTTCTCCCCTTAAGGTGGGGACGTAGGAGACGCGAAAAAAGGCAAGCGTTTTTTGCAGTTTTTATATCAAAACATATTTTGATCAAAAAAGATCAAATATTGCTTGATTACAAAGAGTTTAATTTTTTATCACAAGGTGACCTCAAGAGTTCTTGAAAATCTTTCAAGGGTGTTTTGTAATTTAATTACAACTTTTTCTTTTCATTTAAAAAGTTTGTCATAGAATGCCGCTATGCTCATGACAGATATTCAAGAATTTTTGATATTACTATGTTAATAAAGTTAAACTCTATGTACTGAAGCAAAATAAATTTTATTTGTTTTGACAAAAAAAAAGTTTTCCTATAAAAACGGCAAAAACACTGGCCTTTTCCCGCGTTCCCAACATCCTCACCTTAAAGTCGCTTGTAGCCTATATATAACTGCATGAATAAAATTGTTTGAGCGAGCTTCTGGTTGCAGACATAAAAAAAAAAGCTACTAAGTACTATTGTTTTCGTGTACTCGGTCCTATGTTTTCACAATTTTTTTTCTCCAACAGTTTTCTCAAGTGGCTCACGAGCTATAGATGTCTAGACAGCCGACGTATTTTACACGACCCCCGCCCCCCATACCCCACAGTCCCCGCTCGTAAACCGGGTCAACATGAGTTGCGAGGGACCGCTAATGTAATATTTTGAGCGAGAACATAAAGTACACGTTTATTGAAGTGGATCGCAGTCTATTGATTGAGATACTTAGGAGAAATTGAGTTATTGTTTTGCTCAGCTTTCAAGTTTTATTTTTTTAAACATTTATTCTAACCGTTAGGGGAAAAAAAACTCTAACCCAATAAATTATTCTATAATATATATGCTCTAATGTCACTACTGGTTATTAACAACGTACACTTCATAAATAGTAATCAAAAGAACAGGATTTAGTAATTTACTTTAGTAGCAAAATCAGAATTCACTGGCAGAAAGGATGAAATAAGACCATTTAGGAGGTAGGAAAGAGGATAAAAATCGTCAGTAGAGTCAGTTGGGCTCAAACCTTGGTCTTCCGATTCAGAGGTAGACGTTTTAACCACTCATCTAGCTCTTCCGATAGTGTTTTATTAAATCTTGAATGCTTTTTAACTATATTGCCAAAATATTAAATTAATATGAAGGTAAACAAAAAGGGTGATAAATTATGCTAACCCACGTCATTGGGCACGTGGACTAAATGTCAGGCTCATCTAATCTGGTTTTCCGGTGACGGGGAGGACAGGATTTGAGTCCTGGTTGGGTATACTGAGGGTGGTTTTTCCTAAATGATGTTCAGCTTTACCTCCACGAATAAGTGGTTACATTCCGTCTAAATTATTCCTTCCTCATTTTTATCACATTAGTGTTAATTTATTATGGACAGACCCGTTCTGGTGGCCGCCTGGTCTAAGGTGCTACTCTTGCAATAGACTAGATTGACGAAGATGGAGAGATCGGGGTTCGATCCCATTTTGGTGTAATGATGGTGATTTTCTTTACATAGTTTTCCATTCTCCCTCCACGCTATTGTGGGTGCACTTCATCAATATTAAACCTTCCTAATTCCTAACACATTAGTGCAATTAATACATAAGAGGACAAACCGAACGCGTAGTAAGACGTGGTGCCAAACAAATATATAAATAAAATCAAATAAACTATCAACAGCCCGAATGGGTAGTAAGCTGATGAAATAAAGATTGATGGGTAGATCCTCTTTGTAATTATGATATAACCCTCACTTGTGAAAGCAAAAGCTATACACAATTTTTCAATATGAAATGTTCATTTTTGACATACTAAAAGGAAACAATGTAATTATTTTTTTTCTAGAAATTTACATTAAAATGTGTATTTATAATAAATCTATTACTTCCTCTGGTGTGCACAAGCCATTTAAAAAAAAACCACTAGTGTTAGCCGGTCCTCGAACCCCTAGCCTCACCTCTCGCATACCTCATGGGGGTATCCGCCCACAGCGCGTTCGTTGTTACACAGCCGGCCATATTTATTACCTTTTTGTTATTCGTTGCTAAACCTGTAGGACGAAGGAAAGGGGGAATGAAGGGTGGGTGGGGAAAAAAAGGAGAAGGGGAGAAATGATCGAGCGATGGATCTTGATTATTGTTATTCGCTTACCATTGGATCACATCTCGCCTCGCCTAACCTAACTTAAGGGACCCGTTCCTTGTCGGTCGTGCAGCAAACAAATAGTCCGGACGTGTGGTTTCATGTGCGCGGCGTAAGAGTCACGGGTCATTTGATGGTCAAGTGCTTAAAGTGGTCCTGTACAGTTCTAGGGGAATTTGTTTTATTCTGGTCGATACTGACAGAATATATTAATTAGGCTACTATTTTTAATGTAGTCTCTCCTTAATAAACACCCAGTTGCCAGGTTTGGGTGTTTAAAATCAAGCGCACTATTTTAGCTAGTGTGTAAGTCATGTAAAAGTGTATGTTTTAAAAACAGTAATTTACCTTAAATACTCCAATTTAAAAAAAATCAAATGAAACAGTCTAAAAAGATCATGGGCAACGATAATCGCTGGAAATAGATTCCTCGATGCACCTTGTTGGGGGCTGAAATTCCGTCTTTATGTTCAACCACAAAGCTAACACATACATAACTCTGCTGAGCACAATCCTTATGGGCTGTGTTCGATCAAGAGGGTACCACACACTGCAAGAACTAATTATTATTTTTAACTCGACATTCAAATTGAGATATTTTTTTCTTTATTGGTTGTACTTTATATTGCTGGTATTAGCTACAATCTAATTTTCATGGGAAGAACCTTATCCAACAGAGAGAAAAGTTACTAGATTTACTTTCACTTATTCGTGCATCAGGTCATGTGATCTGTAACTATAACTTTTTCCAGATATTATCAAACACATAGATAACACCAATAAAATAGTAAATTATTATAAATGTTGTACAAAAAAAATTCGTATTTTATAAAAGGTCCTTCCTATAAAATTGGATTCTATTAGTGACTTTAATAACTAACCTAAGGAAACAGGACGATAGCGATTTTTTTAAGAAACTGGTTCAGCATTCGCGTAAGGACAGGATGAGATATTACCCTAAGAACGCTATTTAGCTCTAGTATGGCCGGATATACATCCTTGAAAGTATTTTCGCAGCAATCTTATCCTCGAAAAGCCCTATATACACAAGCCTCCCCCCCCCCCACCCCGTGTCTTTGAATTATTATATATAAATCATGTCTAAAACATAACTTTATATAGGTTTGCTATCAGTGAGAGTGTGGGCTAAATGTCAGCCTCGTTTATTCTGATTTTCCGGTGACGAGGAGGTTGGAGCTTGGATCCCAGCCGAGTGCACTGAGGATGTTTTCTCCAAATAGTTTCCCACTCTCTCTCTCTCCACGCAAATGTATGTATGTATGTATGTATCTATCCTCTGAATTCCACTTTCCTCATACCTACTCCATTAACTTAATTAAAATGCGCATAACTTTAACGTGTAGTAAAATACGTTGGGAAAACCTCACATTGCTTGATATAAAAATACTTATATTGGAATAATTTCAAGTCACGGTTACTTTACTCTCTGTTAACATGACACAAACTTATTACTCGCCAGCAAAATGGTTATGGTGCTCATTTGCATTCAAACCTCCCTCGAGAAAGATTTCTCTTCTGTCCAGGTTAATTTGAGTATCATGAACAACGTTCATATTTTATTCATTTCAGCTCTGAATATTTTAATTTCTTCATTAGGATAAGTGTGAGTTTTAAACTAACATGTTTGACCATGGGTCTACTAATCATGAAGCTAGCATACGGTTGTAAACTATTTAATCATGTGTGGTCTTTTTCTCTCACTGAAGTTTTTCTCTTACGCTATCACCTCTTTATAAATAATATACATTCGTCTTTACTTAAAATTATTCTTTTTGCAATCAATGGTTTTTTGCTTGTATATGCGTGTATATGAGTGAATTTATCTGGGATCACACTGAAGGCTGATACCGGCTTTATTTATGGTATATATATACTGTAAATTAAATATATAACGGGAACTATATTTCACCCCAAGTCTTGACCCCGCCCATATTATTTTATTCACTTATTATCACAGTAAATTTTTTAAGCCTCTTATCATAGGAAATAACATTTTGAAGACATACCAAATTAATACAAAGTATCCAACAGCAACAAAAAAAAAACGTATTTATCTTTCAACTTTCAAAATGTAGACCATCCAACACTTGCAAGAGTTGGAAAAACACGCAATATTTGATTTGGTGGATAAGGTTCTTTCTGCAGCTCTTCAGCTATACTGACCGTTCGGGCCACTCGCAACTTAGAGAAATACTTAAATCACAACATAACTCGCAGAATAACAACCTAGTAAAAAAACCCCAACTATTGTTCAATTTTCATATGAGATCGCTTAGAAAACTATAAACATTTTTTGAGTCCAACATTGATCACATTTCACTTTATTATTAGTATTATTTTATAGGTATTGATAATATCTATAAAAGTATATATGTTAATATAGATCCAAATGGTAACTTTTATAGCCATCAGATAAACAATTCGCGGGTCTCTATCACAATTGGACTGTATAAATAAATGCCCGGGCTTACCATGAATGAAATATATTATTAATAGGATTGAATTACACAAAAATATAAAATTATTTTAGATACTGCCTTGAATCAAACCATCATGCATTCAGACCTGAAGACCTGTCACCCAAATAGACATGAGAATAAGATGGTCAGGGAATAAACAAAACAAATATCAAACCACGTGTACTTGTATACCTTTTAATGTTGTGTTTGTTTATACTAATATGTAATGCTGCATAAGCTATTAGTTTTAATCCAACCTAATATGCACATATAATGTATTAATTGACCCTTAGACTCGATTAAAGGAATAGGAGATTGTTAAAAGACAACGTAAATTCATCGTAAGGGCAGTCTTTAGTTAACGTGTGCCATCTAAACTATGATGAAGAATCATTATGTTTATCATATCAGGTATACTTTGTAGTACGGTATGCAAGAACATATAGTCAATGCTTAGTGGACCGATAGTGTGGTCCCGAGCATACTATCGCTCCCGGTCTAGGACAACTGGGTGCCACCAACCGGGCGCGGCCAACTGGGCGCTGGCAAGGCAACTGGGCACCAGTGTAAAAACGTAATGATTGTGTTTTACTAACATAAATATTAATTTTTGGAGTTGTTTTTAAAAAAATCACAATAGAGGAACCTTAATTAGTTTGTATTTATAAAGTTAGACTACTTGATATTTAAAAAAATTAAAAATTAAACACATGAAAAATACCTAATCTAACCTAACTCTCGTTTTTTATACATTTAAAACACACATTGTTAGTTTTTTTTACAATTAAAACACACATTTTTAAGGCCGTGCTAACTTTATAAATACAAACCAATTAAGGTTCCTCTGCTATGATTTTTTTAAACAACTCTAAAAATGAATATTTACGTAAAAAAACAATCATTACGTTTTTACACTGTCGCCCAGTTGTCCGGATCCGTATTGCTCCACCTTTTAACCTATGATGACGCAAGCAAACCCACGGTAGTGTCCACTAAGCATCCACTTAGTCAAGTTCTTGCATACGGCTCTGTGTGTGGCCTACGTCAAACCAATAATGGTTCCGTTTTAAAGAAACTAATTCATTATTATTTTTGTTTGTTTATAATTTCACTTTCTAGGTACTTGCACTTGATAAAGATTCTGGAAAAAGTCCACCTCTTTATTCAATTTATTTTATTATTTTATTTATTATCATATTTTTTATCTATCTCGTGAGCCCTATACTGGGAGAGAATAATGGTCAGAAAAATAGAATTTGAGTTTTTGTTAAATGTCGATGTTTCATGACTCTGTGAATACGAAAAAGTCGAGTCTTCGAAATGCTGTTTGTTTGTTTGTTAATCGGTCTAGAGCTAAAGCCATTTTACCGATTGGGCTAAAACCTGATTTATAGGGTTTTTATATGATTTCCAAAAGGATTTTTTTTCCAAAATTATCGATCAAAATAGCTACTGATTTAGAAAAATATAGTAGTAAATTATTAATAAGGAGCGTTTAAATCTTACTAAATATATGACTTTTAAAAAATATTATCCTTGTTGATGAAAGTAGTTCTTTGCTACTTGAAGTAATGTAGAAACTGGCAAGTCTCCAACACGATAATAATTACCGACATGGTTCGGCGAATTATTGCCATCAGGATAGCTTAAAAATATAGAACCAAGGAATACTATTAGATAAAATGTAACTGGCAAATAGTAAGGAGATGTAAGGCACAATGAAATTGATAGAATTAATCTAAAATGCTAAAAGGATACACACCTATTGAACACTAGTAGAGAAAATAACTGATATTGTGAGTAAACAAATTTAACTAATTTTGCTTTAAAACAAATTGGGTGTGGCAAGTGCCAAACAAAGTATACAAGTCATATCCTTAGTAATATCTATATGATCTATTGTTTTGGGAGTATAACTAACCTGACTCCACAATTTTATTTTGTTCACACAAATTATTTATTTTAAATATGTAGAGTAAATCATCAAATTATTTAATAATTTATACCCACTTGAAATAGCAATGCAATATTAAATTATTATTTTTAATAGGGGTAGCCTTTCTAAACATTTTTATTGCACCAATACACGATCTACAAACAAAATTAATACTACAATATATCAAGCTCAAAACCCCATCCCATGGCCGACAATTTTGCAATGATAAAATGTTCGGCCATACCAGGAATCTAGCCCAGTACCTCTAGCTGGAAGACAAGTTACCGACTGAGGTAAGGTGATGGAGATTCATACATATTCATTTATAAATTTTACTCAATATAAAGCAATGAAATAATATGTTTGTTTTTTTACTTTTTTCAAACTGGTCATTGAAGCTATAAATACACCAAATCAAAATATTAAATTAAAGCATCCTTTAAATCCTAATTTTGCCCGGTTCTTAGAAATAATTATTGTGAAGTTTAACTAATTTATTATCCAATTTTTTTCTTTGATGCTCGTTTACTGGTCATTAATTTTCTCATTAAAGGCAAATTAAGAGGGTAATTTACATGAATTACATATATATATATATATATACACATACGTTATCAATTTGGGTAAATATAAACTGGAAACATCAATGCAGTAAATTAATTTACTTTTTTTTGTTACTCTTTAGACGCTTCGCTAAAAATAGAGTTCAAACATAATTCCATAGGCCATGTCCTAAAATACACATTTCATCAATCAAACAGGAGTATAACTTTCCCACAGCCTACTGTAAACATATTCATAAGTAGGTTTATCACAGCTTTATTGCTAGCTAGCATTTATCTCAATTAAAAATCATTCTTTATGTTTTATATTATTTTTAGTTCAGATTTATTTCGATATGTTATTTATTTTTAGATACTGGAGGACTATCAACACCTGAATTTCGATTTTATCTCAAACTCTTATGATCTTATTTTGTGTTAGAAATATGTTAGTGGTACGAGTTTTATGAGGAAGCTTAGTTTTTTAGATGAGGCAATTCACGGTCTCAAAAACTATTATTTTCCTACCTTTGAGTAAAGATTAAACATGAAGGCTTTCTAGAATAGAAAGTGTTTCTGGTTTTAGTTGAGGATGTTGTATTCCAATATTGAGTGTAGCTAGTACGTGGTTTTTATCCACTCTGTGGTCTACCATTATTTTCCAGACGACTGCTGCGACAGTTTTTTGGGATGCACCCCTGACTCGGTCACATATTTAGAGGAGCTATTTGTGTGAAAAAAAAACGATTTTTATACACTATCGTTCTACTATACAATTTTGAATACCGAGGCACTTGGGCTGGATGAGCATCATTAGGCCTACTGTCACAGGCTCAGTTAGTTTGTAAGTTGTTGATTGATATTTATTTGTTTATTTTAGAAGCACGCCTGCCTATCCGCTCGGGTTAAACGAATAGGTACTAATCACGCTAATATGTCAAGGAGGAATTTAGAATAGGTGTACCCCCGTTTACTTGGAGAAAATGTGTAAAACCATGTAGGAAAAACCACCCTCAGTACACTCGAATGTGATTTGATTCCCATATCCTCATCATCGGCAGTCATCCAGCCTTTTGCGAGAGTGACGTCTTAGTCCATTCTGCCACTGAATCTGATTGTATTGATATAATCTGTGTGCTTAGATAGAGCACGTAAGATACTATACTTAAACAATAATTGCCAAACGGGTGGGCTCAAGAACGAAAGCATCGGTCTCGTATTTTCTCTCTTCACTCTTCCTACACGTAAGTGTGGGTACATTTCCTATAAATTATATCTTCCTCATCTATGCCTCATTAGTGTAAATATACAAATAGCTAAACTGGTAGTAAAACGTATAATATATATATATATATATTTTTTTTTTTGGTAGATATTCAAAGTAAGAGATGGTAATTAATTTTGTACCCCAATTTTCTGATGAACGGCCATATATGATAGCTAAAAAAAGTTACTAAATCTTCGTTCTTGTATTCTTACGTCCAGTCGTGTGATCTGCAGCTGTCACGTTTGATAGATATTATAAATATGTATAAAATAACAAAATTAATATTATAAAATGTTATCACTATTAAGTGAAAAATATATGTTTGTATTTTCAAAAGGTGCACTAAATATCCATTCGTAAACACATAAAGGTATTCTATTACTATTTATATTAATGGGCGTGGAAAGCTTGTGGCTCGGGAGGGTCTGCGAATCTATGGGCCTCCTTTGAAATTGATTGACCTCTCAAAGTGTTAAGAGTTTTCTATATACATTTTAATGATATAGATTTTCTCTTTCGTAATATTCCAAATCAAAAGTTCCCATTCTTAATATATTTCAAGTTAATGAACAGTTTTATAATATTAGACTAAATGAATTTATATGTGTTAAAATCTTATTTTCTGGTTTAATAAACCTATGTGGTCATTTTAGATTTTTTTTTTATGTTGTTGATAGGTCTCTGTGTCGCCGTCTTAAAATCTTAACTTTGTTAATAGGTTTCCACCCCTCTTCCTAGTATTGTGGGCACAATAAGTCACTCCCAGATAACTGTTCTAGCACGTTTTTTTTCTTTAGTTTCTAAAAGCTGACGAAATATGTTGGGTTTCATGAAATTGGAAGATTCTAGAAACCTTCTTGTAGGTAACGTTCGCGGCGCGCTCTCATCCAAATTTCAAACTTTAAAGCTGTTGCGTATTAACAAACCCTCATTCCGACTGATAATTTCTGGATAATCGAGTGTCATTTTATTTGAATAAATCAAACATAATTTATATCCCTGTGTTTCCATAATAAAATAGACTTGTTCAAGTGTGTGTAAAACTACGGTTACACGTCATTATTAAAAATCCCATGGCGAACAACGTACAGGCATGAAAAGAGAACCCGATAAAAGTAACTTAACAGTTTTGCTTTCCAACGTGTAGGCGTGAGGCAATAAAAATAACTCGTCAGTTTTGCCGTCCAACGGGTAGGCTAAAAAGATAATACTTCAATATATACTTTTATTTTGTGAAATAGTATGTAATATTATTTTAATATTTACCTAGAAATGCATTCTTTAAAACTTCCTATTGTAAAACTAACCTTGTCAACATTTCAAATTACATATGTTCTTTGGTACATCCAATATGGTATCGTAGAACAAAGGACGTTTCTTGGGGTGAGTCGAACAAGTGGAGCGGCTAAAAAGGGGTTAAACAATTTCGATATCAACTGCTCATGTTCACTTTGGAACATTTAATATTTAAGAATATACATATTCCCCATCTACCACTATACATGTTTAGTTACATAAGAAACACATCCTCTTGTTATGCCAAATTTCTAGTCAACCCTCCTAACAAAACTAGCTTTCCACGCCCTTGACTTTAACCAATTCTATTATTATAGTAATAATAAAGCTATTGATATCCTTATGTTTAACTTATTATTATTTAACAACAATAAAATTATTTACGTGCCTATAATTATTATTATTATCTCAGTAATTCTAAACAATGTTATTTTGAAAGGGGGTATAAATTTTCCCGATACAGTACACTCGGGGTATTGTGGGACGTGGAAGATCCAGTTTGGTCAGTGCAAGTATCCGGAGTGAGTCGCCCGTTAACAAGAGACCAGATAAAGAGCAATGTAAGTTATAACCTTAGTCTGAACACCGGTTCTAGTCTGGATGGAGGTCGGTCATTCAGCCCCGCTATCTTGTATCCCATCTCTTCTCCCTTGCTTGGCGACATTCCCCTGCTGCGGGGAACAGGTAATGAGGAGAACAGTAGTCAGGTGTGTCGCTTCACTTTCTCGCGGCCTCACCCAGTAGCACCTGAGGGAATGGTCGCCGAAACATACCTCAATGTGGATTCACATGATCGCCGTATGTTTACGTGACGAGCCCTAAATCAACCACAAGAAATTATCTCGGACTGAGATGGTCGCTCTGTGCTAGAAGACACAATCTTAGCTTTGTCTGCACGGTTTCATAAAATATGATTGGGAGAACCAACCAAATTGTAAAAACAACCGACTAAATCATTGCGCATGCGTCTTCAAGGCAATAAACAAGCAGGCAACTACGTTTAATGTTGTGTCGTGAGGATAGTTGAAATCATTCGTTAAATGGAAAGTGGGTGTGTCGTTCTTGTTCTATATTTAACTTTTTAACGACACACACATTTGAAAATATTAATTGTTTCATTAATCTTAAAGAGATGTTTAATCATTCATTTAATGTATTTATAAATCTCATTGCGTCTCACTATCCATTCTGGTTATACTCATATGGACTAAATACATCAATGTGTTAATGATAGGGAAAGTTGAATTTATAGGAAGTGTAGCCGCACTTGTGTGGGGAGCGAGGGGTAAACCAGTTAGAAAAAACCACCCTCAACACACCTGACTGAGATTCGAACCACGAGCTACCCACAATCGGAGGTCCAGTCCATTTTGAGAGTGACGCCTTAGTCTATTCGACCACCGAAGCGGGTCACTTGAGAGTTCAAATATATCGATATTCACCTACTTATAATTTGTGTCGCAAATCATCATGGACCGACTCGCAGGTGAATCTCTGCGCCATTCAAGCAAATTCTACTTTCTACTGTCGACGAACGTGTGAATCAATCTTTATCGACTGTTAAGCACACATGCTGATGTGTCTCTTTCTCCTGTTGCCTATAAAACTAGCAATCTTTATTATTGGTTTATTGGTACATTGATAAAAGTGGTATTACAAGCACCTGGGGGTTAGCCGTTGAAATACACCTTGATCAGCTCATGCTAATATGTATTTTTCTTTATTTACTATAAAACTCACAATAATTTTTATTATTGGTTTAATGGAATCTTTTTCTTTAACCACGTATTAATACCGGTTTTAGCCATATGCATTCAATTACGATGTTGGTATGGATGATGAAGGAAATTTTTTTGAGTAATGTACCCGCCTTTTCGTAAATAAAGATTGGGAAATGATTTAGTGAACAAATTACCCTAAGTAAACCCGGCTGCGATTCGAACTATAACCTTCCCGTCACCAGAAAACCAGTTCGTATGAGCTTTACATAAAGCCCGCGTGGCTGCTAATGCACGTTTTATAAGGTATAGACACAAGTGGTAGATGTTATTAGCACCTAGGACTGCACTGATTACTTTCATACCGAGTGAAAACACTCTTTTTATGTTGGTCAAAATAAATGTGTTCTGTCTTAAGTCCAAGTACAATCCGTAGTAAAAACCAGGAGCAAACAGAAACGTGTAGCATAGTGGAGGCCTTGGGTTTTGTTGACAGAGTTAGGCTTCTTGCACACAGCACGGTTTTTTGCCGTGGCCGTACACGGCACGGCACCGTCTAGGCTACAGCAGGTTGCCATGGTACAGGCCTGGTAAAGGCACGGCAAGATTTCAAGTCACCAAATGACATCAGTTAACTCCAGAAAGTACGATGGATTGAAGAAGGCTTTGTACTTTGTATTTATTATATTTACAAAGAAAAAAACGAAAATTTAGAATTTGGTGGGTTCATCCTTTGAATGTAGGGCGGAAAAGAGTGGGAGCATTTCTGACATTGTTCACAGAATTACGAGAGGACGATGCAAAATTCTTCAAGTATTTTCGGTTGTCCAAATCGTAGTTTGCTTTACTATTATAATGACTAAGTGGCATCTTGGTTCAGCGTAACTTGAAAATTAGGAATCAATTTCACTGGACTTGCAGTTTGGCGCTTGATACAGGACTTAAAAGTGATGATGATGATGCCGGATGAAAGTACGGGAGAATCCCGTGCGGTGTGAATAGCTCCATATACTCGCATGGCCTACTGCGACCAGACACGACCACGGCACCCGACTAGTCAAATGGGGCGCCGTGAGTGCAACGGCAGACGTTTACAGGAAATGACCATGACGTGTGCAAAGCTCCATTCCACCTAATGGTCACTGAACTCACGGGAAAAAACCGTGCTGTGTGTAAGGAGCCTTAAGGCTGGGTAAAAGTAATCTCGAGCTATGGTCAGTTTTTTTATAGCAAGAAACATTGTTGTCCAAAATAAATAAAAGCTTGACATTTAGTTTCATTTTATACACATATTCATCTCAAAAATTCTTAAATATTTGTCATGGGCGTTGTGGCATTTGACCAGGCACTTTTTTTTTTAATTGGTCAAATTCTGCGATGCTCATGACAAATATTCAAGAATTGTTGAGACTACAATATGTAGAAAATGAAACTAAATGTATGCATCTACTGAAGCAATATTTGATTTATTTTGGCTAAAAAACACGCTTTCTATAAAAACTGTAAAAAAGTATGGACCTCAACTCACGCTTTCTTCCACTCAATTTTAAAATGGTTCATTTTTTGGATCTGATAAACCACCTTTAAGCGATTGTTTCGAACCCTTGTTTGATAACACCGCGTCTTACTACCCGTTTGGGTTATACGAGTTTGGATTAATTACGGTGGGTATTAAAGGTGAAGAAGGTTTAATGTAGAGGAAGTGTGCCCGTATTTGTGTAGAGGGAGAGTGGGAAACGATTTAGGAAAAACTTCCCTCAGTACACCCGACCAGGATTCTAACATCGGTCTCCCCACCATTGTTAATCCAGTCTATTGCGACAGTAATGCCTTAGGGCTTAGACCATTCGAGCACTGAAGAGGTTTCGAACCTTGTTGATGCTTAAATCAAGTATGCACTTAGCTACTTTTTATTTAGTCATTACGTTTAAACACATGGGATAGTTAAAGTCTTAATCTATGGGTATGGATGACGAGGTTAACTTGAGTAAAAACATCTGTTAGCATGAAGAGGTTCTGGGGAAACCACAGTGATAAGCAGGCCCCGGATTTTGATGACATGTCGTCATTTTTCTAGTTCGTCACATACAATGCTCATACGTACATAAAATCTGCTCATTATCCCCTTGTTGTAGAAATATATGTTTTATAGGTTTTTTGTCATTTTGGAATTTAAGGTAATATTTTATGGACTTGCGTCATTTTTGCGTCATTTTTAAGCATTTTAGGGGATTTTAGAATCCTTTTTAGGTATTTTTGAGTCATTTTAAGGCTTTCATGTTGAATAAATATATTTTTAAATAATATATATGCTTTATAAATGCATAGATACTCATAGATTCTTTCAACACACAATTGTCGAAATGAAAAGATAATGTAAGCAATGAACTTAGTATCCTCTTTGCTTGTATGGTTGTAAAATACACATTCCTGGCGAGACACTGTAACTAAGCCGAAAAGGGTTGCGTTGAAAGCAGATAGCTATTGCTTCTGAAGCAGATATTTATAAATCAAGAGCAAAAGCTTGGTTATTAAAGTGTTTTCATTGCATCTTACATATGAAAAGTGTGTGTTTGATATAGTCTTGTGCATTTATTACACGTTTTTGTTCATATTTTTAGGTCATTTTTTGAAATTAAAAAGTATTTTTTTACAATTATTAGGTCATCTTATATGTCATTTTTTGATTTAGGTAATCATTATCCAGCCGCTGGTGATAAGTGTGCTTACAAAAGGAATCTAGATTCCAGTGGTTCGGATATATCCTCTAAGAGCGGTCCCGAGGCAGTAATGACCATATAAAATGTGTTAATCGGCTATATAAAATAGCTCAACATTATAAACTAAATGGTTGGTAGCGCCTTTCCTCTTGAGGGGATCAGGTAGATTGGCAGAGACGCGTTTTTTGCCAATAAAAGTGTACCTCTTAACTCTCCTATCAAGGTTCTGGATAACTGTTGGTCCGTCTATAATCAGGGTTCTTGTCATTGTCGCCGTCTGGTGTTTACAAGTCTGATTCGAGGTTGAATTAGTGCCGGAAGCGAGTTTCAGGTTGTCATGGGTCTTTGTCTCTACAAGGCCCATCGTGCTTGTTTGAGAAACAAGCGGGACTGTGCAAACACCTTTATTCTTTTTTTTATCTTTTTTTTTCATCGTGTCACCTGTTAAGGCTATAAGCATATATGATAATTACTCGAAAGGGGTAGGGATGAAGAAGGAAGCATTTACGTGGAAGGAGAGTGGTAAATCATTTAAGTAAAACCACCCTCATTAGATCTGACTAGGATTCGAACCCTGATTTCTCCGTCATCAGTAGGCCAGTCTAACACAAGAGGAGTGACGCCTATATGGGTTTGCCTACTTTTTTAAAAAAACATTTCACAGAATATTTCTCTTTGTTTGGATAGAATCTACCCACTTTCTGATTGCGATATAAAGAAGAGTGAGCCAGTGTGATTCAACTGGTGGCCCGCGGGCCAAATAAGGCTCACGCTACTTCAAATGCGGCCCTCACAGTATCCTGGGGGAAAATTAAAGTTAAACCCCCGGTGGCAGGTGGGAAATAGCTATTAAATATAAATATGTGTTTAGAAAGGTCATGATCGCATTTTATTATACATTTATTTGATTAGTAAAAATATGTAGAGATATATGTTTATAATGCTAAGTTATTTTGTAAAAGTGTGTGTGCGTCTATATTTTATAATACATTTTGGGCGTTTTGGCATTAAAATTTGAAAGATTCTAACAACCAAAAATAAATTTATTATAATTATTAGTAGTGAAAATACATATATATTTTAGCACCGTGTCTTACTACCTGTTCGGGTTACACACTTATGTACTAATTACGCTAATGGTTTCAAGGCTTAGGAAGGTTATGTTTAGATTATGTGTACCCGCATTTGCGTGGAAAACCATTTTGGGAAAACTACCCTCAGTACACCCGACCGAGATTCGAACTTCGATCTCCCCTTCATCAGCAGTCTAGTCTACTGTGAGAGTAGCGCGTTAGACCATACGACTACCGAAGCGGGTAATTGTTTATTAAGTGTTGTTTGTAGGCCTATATTGCGTTGATGGTATTACCAAATATATATCTTCGGCCCGCGATGCAAACCATATTCAGATTTGGCCCTTGGGTTTAAAAACGTTGCACCATCTTGCCTTACTTAGACCATTAGGCCACTGAAGCAGGCTACACCTTTGTTAGTCAAACATCTGTGTGAGGTGTTAAACGTTTAGACATATTGTATTGTTACTTTTAGCACCATGGTCAGAGCCCTGCGTTTGTGGAGGTCGCGATAATTCGCGAATGTTAGATATGGCATTTTTTCTTTCAGATGTTCACATTTCAGGTTACCCTGATTGCAAATATATGCTCAGAATTGTCGCGATAGTTCGCGAAATCGGCGTTTTAGCGCGATTTTTTCGATTTTAAACGATGTCTGCGATAATCGCGATTTAGTCGCGATTTTCGGCATTCGGCATGTTGCAGTTTGGTGATGTTGAGTAGTTATTTTGTATTTTTCTAGCCTAAATTGAGATTTAAAAATATAGTCACAATTTTTGTGAAGTAACAAGATGATTTTTGTGTAATATTTTGTCTTTGTGACTCGTACATACTTTTCCCGGACCAGCTGCCACTAAATCTTACTTTTTTTAATAAGTTGACAGCACATTTTTTTGCGGACTAGTGTTTTTTTACCGTTTTGTCCAAACAAAATGTAATTTTTGGTTTTCACTTCAATATGTTTAGTTTATCTGTTTCAAACATTGTCCTGGAAGTCTAGTTTTAACCCAACAAAGTCACCTTAATCACGAAAGTTTGGTAAAAACCACTTTTTTAACGCTTTTGTCTTAATTCGATAATTTCGTCGCAAAAATAGGATTTTTGTAATTCACCGCTTATTCACCGCTTTTGGGAAACTTAAAAACGAAATTGGGCTTTTTTATTCACCATAAAAGCAGGGCTCTGACCATGGTCATTAGCGACTTAATCTAAGGTCTAAGTCTGAGGAGGGTTGTTTAGAGCAGTGTTGCCCAAACTTACGTCAGTAGTGTATACTTTTCGGGATTATGGTATAGCCAACGCACCCCTTCCAGCTTTTCACTAAAAAAAACTATAGTTGTAAAAACACGTGTCATTCCGGATTTTAGTAAATCTTTAGCTATAAGCTGAACAAATACGTGACAGAGGGAAGCAAAAATTTATTAAAGTCCATAACATCACGTTGATTTTTTTTGTCCGCAATTTTAGGTTATTTCTATGAGTATCCAACTCTAGTAACTTCTATGAGATTCTATCTTTTTAAATTTTGATTATTTTAGAGCTAAGAACATTGTTTGATAGTAAAAAATATTGAAATATTTTTGATAGAGTGCGAATAATATTACTAAAATGGGCTTTATAATAAGTTTAGAGTTAATTATTGCTTCGAATAGGTATTGAAATGAAAAAATATTCTAAACTTAACCTAATCTTATAGAATTAAATTGAAAAATAGCACCTTGACATGGGAGTCAAACCTGGGACCTTTGCCTTAGTATGCCACTAAGCTATCAATAAAAAAAACTTTGCCTTAAAATATGAGTGAAGAATGACCCTGAGCACGGGACGACTAATTCCCGTGTCCAAGTGTAATTTTTCAATTTAATTCAATATATTTGGATGCGGCCATTAACGCAACTAAACATCATCAGTTGTAACATACATTAAAACCTGTTAGCTGAAATCGGCGTATTTTTGTGTCAATTTTAATAATTTTGCACACTTTAGTGAAATCAGTTTTGCTATGAAAAAATTAAAGACAACAAAACAAATTGATACAGTTTTTTCGATGAGATACAAATTAGGTTTTGGTTATGTATTTGTGTTTTATTTATTCCTTAAGTTACATATCAGGGGCTTAGGCTATTATAATTGCATTGATTACTTAATTTGAACAACATACTGGAAACTGATTTCAATTAAGTCCAACAAAATGTTTTCTCATTAATTTGTAATGATAATCCATTTCTCATAGACTTTTACATTCTTATATACAAATTTATATCTAATTTAAAGTTGATTGAAAGTCTGCCCAGAACTTTAGGACACGTATGAATAGGTGATGTCATTCAAACTACGTTTTTTAATATTTTTTTTGTGACTGCTGGCTATCTTAAAAAAAATACCCGCGTATGTGTGGGCGCTGTAAATATTTGAGTCTACCATGGATAAAGCAATATGGATATCGTTACTATAGGTGTCGCTGATATTATCTTCGACTCTACCTTGAAGATTACTAAAAAAATAAATAATATATTCACGTGATGTTATGCACTTTAATAAACTTGTGTGTCCCTCTGTCAAGGCTTCGTTTAGTTTATAACTTATGATTTATTAAAATCCGCACTCAATCTTCCCCGTTGCCATTTTGAAAGTAAGGACTACTCTCAAGTTAACATTTAGTTTCATGACAGATCCATATCTGATCTGACATAGTGTTTATAATTCACTTTATCTTCTGGTATCGAATAGAGCAAGTTGTTAGGTTCATTTATCTGTCTCGCTCTCACTTATGGGTCTGACAAGTATGAAAGTAGCAATGGTATGGACGATAATGTAATAACACTCAATATACAACCAATCCCTGTGATGAGTGAAGTGAAGGTGTCACTTGTAGGGTCATTTGTTGTACGCATTTCGGTGTGCAACGGTACCGTCTGGCTCAATGAAGAAAGCAACGGGAAACTACCTCACTCCTCATTTCCCTAGTACCTCTCTTCAATGCTGCTTAGGCTTTACAGTTAACGGTGGAACTGCTGACGATCCAACCAGCCTTCGATTTGAGTGCTATTCATACATACAGGATGACAACATACTTTCAAAATGTCAGACTGCGATTACTCATTGTGACCAGGTTATTTTATTTCTTAATCATCTTGGACAAGAAGGGTGTGTTGTTAATTGTATCAATAAATCCAAAAAGAAACATTTCAATATTAATTTACCTCTGTCATTAAATAAAATACCTTTTAAATTACTATGGGAAACCATTAAAAAAAACTCTAAAATAGGTAACAGTAATAGTATGTCTGACTTACCCTACATCAAGAAGCCTGGAGTTTGATCTTTATTGGCTGCACCCTTCGTAATAATATTTAAACACTTATTACACATTCCTTTAGCTGGCTGACCTTTTTTATGTCTTACTTATCTTATTACCTTAGGTTAAATAGTTAAACTTATTGATATCTGAAAATAGAACAAAACTGAGAATATAGGCATACAGTCTAATTTTTATAGTAAGAGCTGAGAGCTATACAGTTACTAAATTTACCTTTACCTAATCATGTGTCAAGTCCCGTGATCTGCAGCTGTAACTTTTGATGGATTTGATCAAAATGTATAAAATAACATTAATAATTCTAAGCCGTCATCCTCGTTTTATACTAGACTGCCGATGACAGGTAGACCAGGGTTTGAATTCTGGTCGGGTGTACTGAGGCTGGTTTTTCCAAAAAATTGTTTTCCACCCTCCCTCCATGATAATGCGGGTAAACTTCATCTACCTTCCTCATTCATTGCGTATAACCTGAACAGGTTATAAGACGCAGTGCTAAAAAAAAGTTATAATATGCTAAAAAGCTATCAATATTGATAGCAAAATATATGTTTGTATTTTCAAAAAGGCTTTACCTTTGAAAATCGGTCTGTACGTTATATTGTATGGGTATAAAAACACGGTGGAATTTGTCAAATTATTCTTGAGTAATCCCTTCTTACATAATAATCATGTAGTTCCGGTCCTTTGAATATCTAATAAAGAGAGTTATTTAATCAATTTATAATTATTATAAGGTGTAGAGTCCTCTCTTTGTTCCATGTAACTACTACGTCGTGCTTGAAAGATGGAGGCTTACATTGTTCGCTTAAATGCCCCCCTTCCCGCTTCTCACCACTACTGAGCTACCTCTTATTTTGTTGATAATGATCCCAAGACCTATATTTCAATTCCAATATGTATTGTTTGCAATACCAATTTAACAGAATCACGTTCAAAAAATAACACAAAATAATAAATGACACGATTTATTTAGTTTTATTTTGTTATTATTGGGTTCTCCTACTATCGAATGGCAAGGCCTGTAATCTTCAATCGTCACAATTGAAGCGTTAAGACATGGATGTAATTCTTTTTTTTTTTTGTATGTGTGTGTTATACCCACCCATGATGTGCGGAAACGAATGGTAAGATTAGGCCCCGCACGCATATGCAACTTTGGGTTGGCCAAGTCCGACACCTTAGCTCAGTCAGAAGCGTGTCTGTCTACTGGGCTAAGAGTACTGGGTTAGACTCCCAGTATGGCCGAACAATTTATCATTGGTGAAATATGGGTTTCCTCCTTCACATTGATGAATTAACGGTCGGGGGTCGGTTGTTTTACTAAGTTTAAATTAGTTTATAAGTCGTGTGCTGGTATAATCAGTCAGTTCAGAAAGTGCACGTTAAGCACCTCAAATAAAAAAAACAAACAAGTTGTTTGATGTTTTGCGGGCTTATCCAAATACATTTTTAAACTACTATAGAACGAGCATCGGCAGTTTTGATGAACTTTTTTTTCCTCTTGGGACATTCAAAAATCCATTAGAACACCAAACGACCCGCCTCGGTGGTCGAGTGGTTTAAGGCGTCATTCTATCAAAAGACTGGACTGTAGACCGGTGTTGGTTACGTTGAGGGGAAAAGTGAAGTCGGCTGACTATTTGTTGCTAGTGCGTGCGGACATGTGAAAACATGTAGGCTACTATCAAGCTGGCCGACTATTTAGTTGCAACAAGTTTGCAGCAATACACAAACCAATATTTATTCAGCCAACTGGATAGTTGTACGTGCGCGTATTCACATATGTGTGAATGGTTCTCACTGATTCAACTAAATAGTTGGCTGACTTGAAGTTTCATGTGCGCGTGGGACCTGGACAATCAGCATTTAATTAATTAATTAATGGGTTAGGAATGATGAAGGTAGAATATAAATTATATTGCTTAAAGAAAGAGTGGGAAACTACTTTTTTAAATACCCTCAGCATACCCGGCTGAGATTTGAATCCCAACCTCCTTGTTATCATAAAACCAGACAAGATGAGCTTGACGTTTAGTCTGCGTGCCTGTCAATGTGGGTGGTTTAACTATATTTCCAACATTTAAACACTAATACTTCATTCATCTAAGATTCATATTTTTATGTTTTATAAAGCACGTGATGTGGTTAGCGTAAGTATAGTAGAATTTTTGTGGGATGACATTCTGGAAGGACCTCACTATCAAAATACTACTATAACAGTAATTGTAGCTAAACCTAAATAAATATGAGTTGATAAATTAGACATTTGAATTAAAATTACGTTTGAACTGAGAGGATTATAGAGGTATAACACTTGGGGCCGTATGCAAGAACTTGAATAAGTGAACACTAGCGTGGATTTGCTTGCGTCATCATAGGTTAAAAGGTGGAGCGATAGTTTGCTTGGGACCACACTATCGGTCCACTAAGTATTCACTATACGTTCTCGCATACCACCCTTGAACCATTGTGTTGATAAAGTAGAATAGTTGAACCAAAAATACGTTTGAACCGGGAGGACTACATAGTAATGGCATTATAACTGTTAAGAGTTAATGAGAATAAAATCAAGATCTTTAATGGAGAAGACTATTCGAAACGTTCAACCGTCTCTCTAATATTTCATAAATATTCATAAAAATGAAACTGCTTTCCTGCAGACATCTGGCTTCACTCGGTTGCGCATCGCTTCTTAGCAAGGCGTTTAATACTTTGAAGCCACGGTTTATTTTCCGGCTCCAGGACAAGTGGGAACATAATTGAATAAGCTACACATTGCTACGCAGTCAATTGTTTCACGTGCTTTCATTTCTCCTGTGTATCTTATCTTTTTGGTGACACTTAACTCAATTATAAGTTGACAAGAGTACGAACAAAGAGGAATGAGTTAACTCAGCTTAGTCTTGTAATTGGTTATTTTTTTATTTTTCGAGGTTGTAAGATAGTTTTTTGTTGTTGTTGAAAGTAAATGGGTAAGTATGAGCGTTGTGAATGTTATGTGGGTATTAATGCATTCTAATAAATAGAATAATAATAATAAGTTAATTAAGTATAAAAAGTATAAAGTGTAATAGTTAAGTTAGCGGATAAATTGTTTTCTAGAATAATTTTAAGAAAATACCCCAAAACCTGTTTTAAGATGGTATGAGAAAACCACATTGAAAATCAAAGTGTGAAAACTGTTATGAATTTCGACAACCAGAGCCAGACTGGACTTCTTGGGGCATTCAAAAATCCATTAGAACTCCAATTGAAGATTACAGTTGATCCTAAATGCTCTTAGTCTAGACTTAAATCCTTTATGTGCATGACATAATATTCTATATACATTCGAAGAGCACGGAAATCATTCAATTGAGTTATAACCTTTTGTTTATTGGTGCAGTTTAATGCAGTCAATCATGGGTCATAAATCCTTCAAATGTACCCCGCAATTAAAAAGCGAAGCTTCTAACTTCAGTCAGAATCTCAAAGATGAAGTTTATGAAATAAATAGTTCTCAACAACTACAGTTCAAAGCATGAGTTATGTCAGCTTTCCTTTTTTATTAATCTGTCAACATTTATTATGGATATTTTTTATTACGAAAACCAAAGATAAAACACTGCTTCCTTAAATTAAAAAGAGGGGGAGAATAATACAGCATTTTTAATTAATCCATCCTGAAACAAATCTTCCCTTGCGTGTTCTTCATTTGATTTATTTTTTGTGAATCGAGAACAACTTTTCATGTAAAGGCAAGGTCGTTGAAAACTTTTACCATTTTCAGTAATTACCTTTCCCTGTCATGATTAATGCGCCACTTCCGAAGTGGATTAATTTGCTAGATGAGATGCGGAAGAAACGAACGTTATATATATTTATATATATACATACACTCATATATATATATGGAAGTTTTATATACATATATATGGTAGGTATAGTATTTATTTTAGGACCGCGTCCGGGAAATTATTTATATTGACTCATATTTGGAGAGAAAAACTTTGTTTTATCACCCCGTGCTACTATCGGTTCAGGCTATACGCAAACAATATATGATAATTACTATAATGGGGTAGGAATGAGGAAGGAAGCATTTTAGAGGTAATCTATCCGCATTTGCGTTGAAGAAGAGTGGGAAACCATCTAGGAAAAAAAAACACCCTCTGTAGACTCGACCGGGATTAGAACTCAGATCTTCCTGTCACCAGCAGAGAGATAAACTATTTGGAATTATTTATTATTAATATTTTACCTAATTTTGACCTATTTGACCTTTTTATATTATAAACTTTTTAACATTTTATTTAAGTGTATACATACGCGTGCGTGTATGTGTTTGGCCAAAATGTTGTGTGTGCTTAGTTCTAAAAATATATACATAAACATGTTTTAAAAATGATTGCCTAAAGATTGGAATTTCAAAGTGTCTATTTCTCATAATTAAACATTTGTTTTAAGTTTATAGTGACACTAGAAAGCGAACACAGTGCAATATATCAAATTTAAAGTCTGAGCTTAGTCACAGACAACAATAATTATTTCTGCATTAAAAGAATATTGATACCTGACTTCTTAATCTTTAGTTTAAATTTCTTGTCACAATCGTACTATTACATTTCTCCATCTATTTAAAAAAAATTAAACATGTAATTTAATAAATTGTTTACTGATAAAAATGAAAGATTATTTAAAAAAAGGGTACGTTCACCATTATTATTATTATTATTATTATTATTATTATATTATTAACAGATTGATCTAAGAGCAAAGGTTGTGGAAAGCAGTTTAGAGAAAATTTACCGCATTGCTCTTATACCATATAACCACTGGTGACGGTATGAACATTAAATAGTTCAATAATGTTATTTATACACTATTTTTAGCACAGCGTCTTACTACCCATTCGGTTTGAACGCTGCTTTTGTACTAATTACGCTAACGGTATTAGGGATCATGAAGGCTATATTTAGATGAAGTATACTCGCGTTTGCGTGGAGGAAGAGTGTAAAACCACGTTGGAAAAACCACCCTTAGTACACCCACCCGAGAGTCGAACCTCGAGCTCCCTGTCATTGGTAGTATAATATATTGCGAGAGTAGCGCCTTAGACCATGCGGCTAGGGATGTGAAAAATGTATCGATACTTTACTAATATCGGTATTTTTATTTCGATACTAGTATTTTTTTACTCGATACTTTTACTGATATTAGTACTCACACTCCGATATCGAATTGGTATCGAAAGAAACAAATTTTTTGCTATCTTCACTCGGGTGAACTGAGATTGGTTTTTCCTAAATGGTTTTTCACTCTCCCTCCACGCAAATTCGGGTTAACTTCATCTAAATTCAACCTTCCCAATTTCTAACCCATTAGCGTAATTAGTACTTAAGCGTATAACCCGAACGGGTAGTAAGACGCGATACTTACAAAAAAAAGTTAGATAGCAAAAATGCATCTTGTAAAATTTGTTTTAAACTTTTAAAAACCATTATAATTTTCAGTGTTTAAATAAAAATGAAAATTACAATGATGATGCAAAAGTTGACATTTTTTGTAACACAACGTCTTACTACCTGTTCAGATTATACGCCTATGTACTAATTACACAAATGGGTTAGAGATTAGGAAGGCTTAGTTTAGATTAAATGCACCAGAGTTTGCGTGGGGGGAGAGTGGAAAGCCATTTAGGGAAAACTACCCTACGTTCACCCGACCGGGATCGAAACCCGATCTGTCTTTGGCAGTCTAGTCCTACACGATATTAGCGCGTTAGACCACGTGGACACCGAAGCGGGTAAGAGATTATTCATACTAGATAAAAACAATCCAGATTAAAATGTCGATACCGATACTTAATGCTATCGATACTTTTCTTTCGATGCTAGTATGGTCTCGATATTTTTCTTCAGGTAATTTTAATGAGTACAGTATCGATACTTTTCTTACGATACCACATCCCTACATGTGGCCACCGAAGCTGGTTTGTACGTGTCAATATGAAAGCTGGCTACTAGCGCTCTTATAAATATGCTAAATTTGATTTGCTATGCTTATTTTCTTATCTACATTTGAAAAGATTTGTTATGGTAAATAATTTAAATTGCCAACTTTGTCAACTTGTATACTAATTAAGCTAATTAAGTTTTATACATACAAAATGCGAAATTATCATTTAATTTATCTTAAGACTCTGACTAGATTTTGTGTGAGTAATTTTGATTTTGAGAAATATATTGACTTTCTCCCAAATCAGTACAGAATGAATATAAGTTTCTTGTGATAGAGTGAACATATTTTCTCTTCCAGAGGCACAAGATTCCTGATGTTTGACAACAGCGATACACATTTTGCTATATCATTAAATGTTAACTAATAGGACTTAAACAATACTTTAAAAACATTATTTCATCCGGTTGGCTTGTTAATTGTTTGATAAACTCTAGTTTATATAATTTAAAATTATTTATTTTATACCTGAACCATTTTATTTGCTCACTATTTTACTCTTGAAATAATAACTCTGTCTTTTAAAATATTGCCATAGATTGTCAAATATCAAGACTCATTCAAATAGCTTTTTATAAGTTGGGATAACATTTTCTTACATCACATAAGCTTATCAGAAAATATAATAATTAATTGCTAAATTTACAATACGTAAAGAAGTAAAATGAATATCCGATATTCTAACGAACCGGCTAAAGTGGCATTTCTAGTATAATTAATAAAACTGATGTGTGTTCTCAATAAGTAAAACATTTACTTTAGGCCTTCTGTTAGCTAATAATAAAAGTTATCAATTTGGTCCTTGAATAAGTAAAAGTGATTGCCAATTAAATTATCTTCTTCAGGTTGGTGACCACTTCTTTTTTGCTTGTTGTTACCTGTAGAAGAGTTGCATTGCTAGAGCTGTCAAAGGTATAATAAAACGCTAGAACGGGTTGTTTTGCTCAGAACTAATACGATCTCAGTAGGTTTAGGAATGTGGTCCACCCTACACTGTCAAATGAGAACTTTCTAAATTTAAGTTTCAGCTTATTTCTTATTAGTATATACTTTATGTTTGTTTTTATATTTGAATTTTTGGGGTTGACAGTGATAATTATTTTGTTGTTTGCTGCTAATGTTTGAAGAAGACTGAAATGTTTATTACTTAATAACTGGTTCTCTAGACATATCTGTACCAATTTTTTCCTATTAGTGAACTGCGTCTTACAACCCGTTTGGTTTTACCTGTATAAAAATAGAATAATTTTATATTATGATTAGTAGAAACGCAAAACAATTTTGGTTTCCTCTAAAATATCATTAAATTAAAAAAAAAGTTTTAATTCAATATAGGCCTAATCATTAGCTTACAATATAATTTGATATTAAATATTCATCTGCTGTGGTTGCTCAAACCATTGATGATTTTAAATACTTCTGTATTTATCTTACACTTTCTATGTACGGCATCTGTAAATACAAGTTTACAAGATAATTTAACCTTGAACATCAACCTAATATTAAATACCCAACCCTAACTTCAGGCATATATTATTTAGGATCTAGGTTTAGGAGGGGCACACACATATATTAAACTATGTTAGACGTCACCAGGAGAAGTCAAATAACTATTTAAATACATACTCAAATGTAAAATCTGTGCTTGGGAGTAGCACTAAGGAGTTCAGGAGTCGATCTTTGACTGGGTACCAATAGACTAGACTGTCGATGACGAGGATCGAATCCTGGTCGGGCTACAGAGAGTGGTTTTGCCTGAATTATTTTCCTATTTTTACACGAATAATTTGTATACACTTCCTAACACACTAGTGTATAGCCCGAACGGGTAGTAAGACATGATGCTAAATAAAGGCAAATTATGCTTTATTTACAAAAACAACCACCAGGGTCAAATAGTTGACCTCCGTTACAAAACAGTACAAGTTGACTTTGTTTGAAACAGATTTGTCGAGCGTATGGAACAAACTGTTTGTGAGGTGTGAAACAATGCTTACATTAATTTATTTTGTGGTGTCCTGTTAGAAAATGCTACAAGTTATAACCCAGGCAGTCTTTGGCTTTAAGTTCTTCCAACATCCCTGTTATAAGTAAATATTTACTTTATGGACCCAGATTAATAGGTAACAATCCCATTTAGATCGTATACACACAAATGGCGCTAGAGTACAGTGTATAAGTTGACGAAGATGAAGTATTTGATAGATTAATATTATTCACAACTATTACAATGTATAAATCTTATTTAGAAACATTGTTTTAACTGTTAAACATCCATACTCCCAACACACCCGATACCCGTACCGGTGGTCACGCGGACAAAGGCCTCAGTCTAGTTTTGTCTGGTTTGACTGTCGTGGGGAGGTCGGGGCTTGAACACGGGCTTGGTGCACTGAGGGTGCCTATTTTTATGGTTTGTTTTTGGTCTAATCCTCTACAAAAATGCTAATTCAATTCCTCTAAATTCTACCTTCCTCCTCCCTACACTACTAATATAATATATGCGTTTAATCCAAATTAATTGTTTACCTCTCCTTAATATGTAGAGAAGGAAACAATTACTAGAAAATAGTTGATTTATACATGATGAAGGATATTCAAGGTAAAATATCACAAAATTGTATAAGTAACAGAAATAAATTTACTATAAAAAACATAATGAGAAATAGGCTTACATATGGTTAGCAAGATAATGCATTGGAAGTTTGATGATAATCGTGTTCTGTTATAAATGTCAAAAATATTCGATCGGACAACCGGGTATTGATACAAACTAAAATGAAACCGTCAAGATTAGATACAACATGTGGTAGTTTGCTTTGATAACTACAGAAACATGGATACCAGTTCTAGTTCGAGCGATGAAGTGTTTAACACCACACGACTACTGTAAACAGGGGAGTTGAGTTCAGGGAATACATTCAAGACAATATAGCCGGGCTAACGCCGGACTAAACTCAGTAAGGTCTAAATATGAGAAATAGTAAAAACAATTGCATACATAAAGATCCTATATTTTTAGAGGTACTAAAACGAATACTATTCAAGCTTGCTCGCTTGTTTTAAGCCTCGAGGAGAGTCACATACACCCTCGAATTGTATTATCCTATAGGAGGATCTTCTATTTTTCAAACCATAAGAGACAAACAATCAGGCACCTACACGGAATTATACTATGGCCGGTCCTTTCCTCATAAATACTGCCAGAGCACTCAATAGTATATTTATACGATTACCCACACCCGGGGGTATACATGAATACTAGTAGACACTATCCTTAAATATTTATATCAACAAGGCGCCAAAAGGGGCTGGAAGAAAGCACTATCCACGCGGGCCACTACTTCAAACTAGCAGTGTTCCCGCAAGTTGCGTACCGCAAATAGTTACACAACAGGTGTCAGCAATACACTATACAATCAACGACCTAACTAGGTCCTGGAAAAAACGTGTTAGATTACCTGCTTGTAGCCTTACGGAAATTAAAAAGTGGGCATGCCGTTTAGGGCGTCATGAAATATTACCATGTCTTAAGGACTCAGAAAAGAAAAATAGATTTATGAGTTAGGGTCAACTTGAACACCTAGACCTACACTAATATAGAGCATACAGCCCCCATACTTAATCTGCGCCTGATGGACATAGTAAAAATAGTAGCCAGATTATCTGACAAAAGAAACCATGTCTGATATACATGGGAAATAATGATGTTAGTCTCCTAGACTAAAGAAAACATGTCTGATGTATATAAAAACACAGTTAGTCACTCTGACTAAAGATAACATTCAAATACAATAAATTATGTATGAAGGGCCTACAAAGTAAAGTTAGTCATTCTGACTAAAGACAACATGTCTGATGGACGTACAAATTATATTAGTCATTCTGACTAAAGAAAACATTCTAGTAAAACCAGTTATGTCTGATGGACATACAAAGCAAGGTTAGTTACTCTGACTAAAGACAACATGTCTGATGGACGTAGAAATAAACTAACAATATAACACAACAAGCCATGTCTGATGGACTTAGCAATCTACGTCAAACATTTGGTTTAATACTCATGGATACAGAAGAGGCTTCCTCTGCGTGGCGGTGGTGAGTTGGACGCCTGAAACATCGTGACCACAAGTATTTTATGGTGGTGAAGATCGGTGCAAGAAGTTCTTCCTTCGATTTATTACAATGAAATACCACAAAGTGAGTCCCGGGTAATTCGTTATATGTAGCTACGAAACTCCGTCGGAACAAGAATTCCACCAGGAAATCTAAGGTGAAGAGGGAAGGGGGTGGGAGAGTGGGGAAGAGTTTCAAGGAAAGTCCGCTGGCGCGGTGGCGCTCTTTGAAGGAGCGTCGAGTTGAGGAAAACTTTGTTCTTTTCCAACCACGTGTGTTCAACGTACAAGACGCTGCAATGCCGGCGCTCCCGGAACGGCTCTCCAGGGCAAGGTGTTTGTATCAGGCAACATCCATCCAGGGTGAGTCAATATCTGCTACATTTTAATGGAATAGATTAGTTCTAATTCTCTTGCTTTGAAATCTTAATAGAATACTTGATTGTAGATGTCATTTTATGTAAAGGACATGCTACACAAATGGATGGTGGTAAAAAGTGAACATCTTAGACGGTGCATGAGATAAATTTGACCCTGAAACCATGACCTAAATTTAGGCCTCTTGTATGTTATTTATAGACTTGTGTCCGTGATAAGAGGTCATTGACCCAGTAGGTGCTTAGCTATGTCGAAATATTGGGTGTGGCTCAATCAAGACGTCTGAAATCAATCCCATAATGGCGGCTCGACACGGTTTATTCCTGTCTGTACCTGTACAATCCTGCTTTGTCCTAAACCTTTTCGGTTGACGCCCCTGGGTATTTTCCACGCGTCATGTTGCTAATGACCTTCCGATGCCAGGTAAGGTATGCCAACATGCTTAAACAAGATTGTTAATTTTGTTGAATTGCGTGGTTATTCCGTTGACGTCACTTCACTTGGCATTTTCCACTTGTTATGGTGTTAGTGACCTTTCGGTGCCAGGTAGGGGATGCCGACAGGCTTAAACAAGATTATTAAATTCGTTGACCAGCGTGGCTATTCCGTTGACGTCACTCCACAAGGCATTTTCCATGCGTCATGGTGTTAGTGCCTTCCAGTGCCAGGTTGAGGATGTCAACATGAATAAACAAGATTAATTCCCAACCCTGATGAGGTCAGAATCTATGACTCAGCCCCTGTGTCAGTTTGGTGATCTGGGTGATAACGTCAGCCTATATTTTGAGTGTTCACCCAAAAGGGGAACAGAACTGCGCAATAGGGGGGTGTGTTCGACCAAAAGGGAAACAGAGTTGCACAAGAGGGGTACGTGTTGACCAAAAAGGGGAACATAATTGAGCAAAAAGGGGGCGTATCGATCAAAAAGCTGCGTATTTAGGGTTACGTATTGACCAAAAGTAAAGTAGAGTTGGGCAACAGGGGTACTTTTTCGACCTAAAAGGGAACAAACTTAGTAAAAGGGGTGCGTGTTTGACCAAAAGTGGAAAAAAATTGCGCAATAGGAGTGCTTGTTTGACCAACATGCCAGGGTTCCTCTAGCTTTGAAATCTTGTCGGTGACTGAGCGCTCTGTCAGCCCCACTTTCTTTACTCACAGCCCTTTTGATGTCATAATCTATTTAGGGAAATATGACTCATCCCAGGTGGCAGATTGGTGGCCCGACACGTCAATACAGGAATAGGCTACGGCTGAGGGCGAACATTAGCACGTCATTATATAGACCTTGTCCGCATCTGCCAAAGGTAGATAACTTACTGCCAAATGTTGGTGTAGCATTCTACTGCTAGAGGGCCCCTTAATGTGCATATCAAATACTGTTTCTAGAGGGCCCCTAACTGCGCATATATTTACTGACGTAATCTTGAATCTATTTTGGGACGAAAGCCTTCCAACTATTTGGTGGACAGACACGTCGAGAGAGGAATAGGTCACGAGCTGCCATGAAAAAAAACTCAAATAAATAATTTAAAATAGATCGTGATGACCATTTTCATGAAATTTTAAACCTTCCTAACCCGCTTAAATAAAACTATTTATTAAAATCAACATAATTATATTATTATTTACCATGCACCAGAGTCTAATATATACTTTTGGGGCTCTCTAGCAGGAGTATTCTACAACGATATTTGGCAGTAAAATATATACCTTTGGCAGGTACGGACAAGGTCCATAACCTGTCGTGTTAATGTTTGCCCTCAACCGTAGACTACTCTTGAATTGACATGTCGAGCCACCAATCTGCCCTCTGGGATGAGTCATATTTCCCTAAATAGATTATGACATTGCTGTGATTAGGGTAAGTGGGGATGACAAAGCGCTTAGTCACCGACAAGATTTCAACGCTAGAGGAACCCTGGCACATTGGTTGAACACGCATTCCTATTGCACGATTCTGTTACCTTCTTGGTCAAAAATCGTACCCATTTCAGTTGGATTTGTTCCCCTTTTGGTCAAACACGCACCTCCTTTGTTCAGTTTTCCCCCCTTTAGGTGGAACACGCAACCCTACTGCGCAATTCTCTTCCCGTTTTGGTAAAACACTTACCCCTGTTTCTTGGCTTTGCTCCCCAATTGGTCAAACACGCACCACTACTGCACAGTTCTCTTCCCCTTTTGGTCAAACACGTACTCCTTTTGCTCGGTTTCGTTTCTCATTTGGTCAAACACGCACCCCTATTGCGCATTTCAGTTCCCCTTTTGGTCAAATACGTACTCCTTTTGCTCGGTTTTATTCCCAATTTGATTAAACACGTACCCTTTTTGTACCATTTTGCTTGGTTTTGTCTCTCTTTTGATCAAACAGTACCCCTTTTGCGCAACTTTGTTCCTCTATTGCGCAGTTATATTTTCCTTTTTGGTGAACACCCAAAATAGAAGCTGGCATCATCACCCACCTCGCCAAGCTGGCGCAGGGGTTGAGTCATAGATTCTGACGTCATCAGAGTTGTGACGTAGCAACCTTTTTTAATCATGTCGACGTTCCCTACCTAGCATCGGAAGGTAATTAGCATAATGATGAATGGATAATACCCAGGGACGTCAACTTAACAGGATCACGCTAGAGCAGGATTGAACAGGTAGACAGGAATAAACAGTGTCGAACCGCCACTCTGTTGACGTTTGATTGAATCACACCCAATATTTCGACATAAATAAACAGGTACAAACTGGGTCAATGATCTTTGGTCACGAGCACACAGGTCTCCGAATAGCATACAAGTGACCTGAATTTAGGTCACGGTTTCAAGGTCAATTTGATCTCATGCACCGCCCAAGCTACTAACGTGGGTTAAAAAAAAGCTATAAACTTGACATAAAAGTTTGAAGTAATGGTGACTAGAAAGTACTGTATTTAGTATTTCTATATTAAAATCTATATTTATCTGTATTTATTTCTCCTATACTAAAATCTAGATTTATCTGTATTTATTTTTACTATATTAAAATCTAGATTTATCTGTATTTATTTTTCCTATATTAAAATTTAGATTTTTCAAATCTTTACTGAATATTATTTTTTAATTACTCTGAATGCTCTAGCTATGATCGACCTAATCTAAGGTATTGGAATGAGGGAGGTAGTTTAGAGGAATGGCGTGTAGGATCCGCTCTCCTCCTTAATAGTATAACCGGTCGGGATTCTAACTCCAATCTACACATCGTCGGCTAAATCGTGTAATGCGAGTCTAGCGCGTCTTATGGCGTGACCACCGGTACGGTCTTGTGACATTAATTTCCTCGGCGGTATTTGATGCACGCACTATATGCTAAGCTATTATTATTGTTGTAATTTTTTTCAAAGCATAAACCAATACATCATATTAGATTAATTCACATTGTGGTGGGGCTTATAAACAAAAACAAAATTATTTTGTGATTACATTTTAATTTAATTTGTTTTGGTCACGCTCTGATTGATAAAACCTACCGTTCTATATATTTTATTATAATATAATGTTAGTTTAAATTATTTCCGCATATTTAGGTAACATAATTTTGCAATAGTATACAAATACTGTGACAAGATAGATAGTTTATTTCAAATAGTGACGCACTTAGGTGGCCAGTTTTTAAGCGTGGGATTTTAGAAAAAACTACTAATTGAGTAATTGTTTATTATTTTAATTTCAAATGGCTTGCCATACTTCGGTTGGTGGGTATAGTTGAAATAATATTTGTATAGAGGACTTTTTGTTGTTTTAGCTGGGTGCGTCAAACGAAGATTAATTTGTTGATAAATACAAAAGTTTAAACTTTGGTAAATAATATAAATTGGTGAATCATTTTTCATTTACGAATCACATATTTGTGTAGCGTTAACAATTTACCTAAATTTATCCATATAATTTGTTTGCTTTAAGACAAACAACCCCAACATGAAAGTTGATATATTGATTTCTGTCTCATTTGTATCGTGTAATTTGACATGTCACGACAGTGTTGTATGTCTTTATGATTGTGTTAAATTAAATAACATATTCAACAAAACTTGATGTATGTAGGCCTACTTAATTCGCACCAGGTTATATCCACTATAAATTATATTTCTTATGATCCTACTTATCCCTGCTAAATAACTAGGGGTACCTTAAGCTAAACAAAAGTAAAATACATTTTTTGTCAAATTTATCAAAAAAATTATCTTAATATTCGGTGACCCAAATTACAGCAACTATGCCCCAATTTCCTTAGGAATGGACGTATCTGACACCTAGAAAAAGTTACTGTAACTAATTTGACGTATTCATACGTCAAATAATGTGATATGCAGCTGTCACGTTTGATAAATATTATCAATACTTATAAAATAACATTAATAATATTGTAAAATGCATTTAATTTGGATCGCTAAAAATGTGTTTGTATTTTCTTAAAAGTTCTCCAAATGTTCATTAGTAAGAAAATCAAATGATAAAACCAGACTTATTAATTTTGAAATATAAGTATGTCAAAAGTTGACGAATGAATTCCTTACTATGAATTAGTATAATACAGTCAAGCGTTTATATTCATAATTATCTACTTTTAAGTTTCACTTTTAGAAGTTGTGATTTTCTTAAATCAGTTTATCCTAGTTAATGCTGGTGCTATCAATCCACTCATATCTCACCTGCCTCATGAAGATCTAATACTGGGTTGAACTGGGATTCGAACCAAACTCTCATAGTAATCATAGTCCGAAGGACGATGCCTCTAACCTAAATCAAGGAAACAGTTGACAGTCTCGTCTAATCTGACTTTACGGTGACGGAAGAGGTCGGTGTTCGAATTCTGATCGGGTGTACTAAGTTTTTTCATTAAATGGTTTCCCACTTTTCCTCAACGCAAATGCGAGTAAATTTACTCTAAATTCTTTCATCGTCACTAGACTATCAATTTAAGTATATGGATAGCCCAGAAGTGTTTTGTAAGACACGGAACATATCAACATTGGATTATTTGTAGTAGTTTTGATTACATGCGTGTTTATTCGTACTTTTTGTTTTGTTTATTAATAGAGTGTGTGACGCTCATCTATGATGATCCTGGTTCCTTTACTACCTGAAATGTTGTTACTCAATTATGCCTAAGCTAATGATCTCAAAGTGAAGATATGTTCGAATCCAAGTTATTTGTTTCAAGTGAAGCTTTAGCATGCCAGCCAGATATGAGTGGTTAGGTGTCCTCTATAATCGGGCTTGTTTTCTTTTTTACCATGATTCACGTCTTACCACCTATCCAGATTATGCTCATATTTACACTAATTATGTAGAGGTGAGGAATGTACAAATTTAGAGGGAGTGTACCAGCATTTGTGTGAAGGGAGAATGAAAAACCACACCAAATACACTTGACCTGGATTCGAGTCACAACCTCCCGTTCCCTGGCAAACCAGACAAAATGAGACTGATGCGTCTCTTATCGTACCAGGCATATTTAAAGCATTAAAATATACACTTTAAAACAATTTTTCTAAATAAGATTTTGTAACGGGATCCTATTTGTGAATAATGTTAATCTAGCAAAAACCCTATGTTATTCCTCCGGTACACCAAAGATTTGGCTCCATTAGTGGATCTGTTATTTAAATGGAGTTATTATCCATTAAAGTTCACTCTAGGGACCCAGATTGCCTAATAACAGGCATGATCGAAGTGCGAAGCAACCCAAAACATGTTCAAAGTAATTCTACAGTCATTAATACAAACTTCACAGTGGCGGTCGAAAGATCTAAGGCCTATTATTAGTAAAATATTAAATTGCCATTGATGGGAATGTTTAGGTTTGAATCCAAGTTGGGTGTACTTGCGGTTAGGGAGGGGAAGGCTTTTTCTAAATTGTTTCTCACTCGTTCTACTCGCAAGTATGAGTACATTTTCTCTAAACTCTACTTTTCTAATCCCTAACCAATTAGTGTAATAGGTATCAGTATATTATTTTTTCTTCTCTTCAATATTTATTTTCCATTTTCTCTCGATTTTCCGATACTGTAATCTTTCGGGTATAAGCTATGTTCGGTTTGTGGGTAACGTTTCAACTGTTTTGACAGACTATGAACACTCCCTCAGCTTAGGGTCGTAAATTGCAGACACTCGCTTGTTGACTTGTGAGTAGTGGAGGGGGAGAGATGCCCTTCCTTCCTTTCTTCGTCCGCAAAGATCGATAGATTGTTTGCGATCAATAGAAACCACCCTTCTTCTAACTACGAGTCTGAATCTTGGCCTCCTTTGATCTGCTAGCAAGGCTTGCTCCAAACGCTACCGGTTCAGATAAAATGGACCACTCGTGGTTTCGGCATTTGAGAGAAAACAAATGCTTGTTATATTTTATCTTATTTGTTAATGTATCCATCATATTTATAAAATGTAATCGACTAGGATATTATCGAGGTTGAGGTTCTTATGATAAAGTGTTGTAAAAATAATATCATAGTTAAACTTTGTTTTAATTGTTACGTTTTAAAAATTGTCACATACGACCTTTAAAAATTTTAATTTGTAGATAAAAGTAAGAGCAAATACATAATGATTTACCAGCTATCAGGCCGTAGATAACCGCTGTAGATATCGATAGATCTGCTTTCACTTATTCATACGTTAATAATATGTTTTACATCTTTCATTTTTGACAGCCGATGTATTTTTGGACACTTGTTGAACCTACTTCTTGACTTACAATTAATGAATTAATATATAGGAGCTTTCACAACTATCAACATTTCCAAGATACTAATTTTGAACAAATTCGTTAGAGCCATTTTCGAATAATTAAAAAACCATAAATTAATCACCAGTAAAATAACCTTATAATTAAAATTTGTTCTAGGAAAAAAGTATACAGTGTAATTTATTATGTAAAACAATTACAAGATACCCATTCTGAACAAAATTATTAGTGATATTGTCGAACAATAATTTCAAAATTGGTTAATCAGTCATTAATAAACTACTTTTAATTTTTTTACTATAATCAAATTAACTATAAAGTTTGAACAAAATTAATCCCACCATTTTGGCTGAAACCGAAGGTATCTACAGACATAGACAGAGGCAGAATTGTAAAAAAAAACCCATCTTTTTTAGTTTGGGGTCACATCATACGCCAAGATCCAATATAATCTCGAGTTAAAAATTATTTGCCTTTAAAACACAGGAGAAAGTAAAGAGCAACGATAAAGCGGGTTCACATTCCCACTAAAATAAACATAATTCCTGATTTGTTTCTATGATCATAAAATGGAATTCATTACAGTCCCTTTAATATATATATAGTCGGGTTGCACTAGTAAAAATTACCTAGAAGAAATACAAAACACTCCAAAGTGGCCAACAGTGACAAAAGCTAAACATATGTATCCCATTGCTGTAAAAATTTACGCTCTCTATCAACATCGACCGTTACAGGACACTTGGCTTAGTGCATGACTTAATAAAATTAGATCAATCACTGTTTTGAATTGTCTCATAATGTTTTCCTCAAGGTTATTAGGCTAAATGCAGAGGCTCTTGACAATTGCTGCGTACAGCACGTCATACACACATTAGAAGATCGCTACCCTCCATCTGGGAGCAACAATTTACTTGACACCGGCAGAGTCGCCCAAACAGGGGTGTGCGAAGTCCATTTTTTCAATTCGAAGCGAACTCGAATTGAATATATTATATGTTCTCAAAGTCGAGTTGAAGTTCGAATATTTTATTTTTAGTTATATTATGCTTGAAAAAATATTATTTTGTGACTATTTATTTTACTTTATGGACTAAAATTATTTGGAAAATGTTTTAGTGCACAATTGTTTGTAATATTTCGTGTTACTCTGACAAATCAAGTTATTATCACAATATGTAATTCAATTTATTAAGATTTTCCCCAAATAAATATGCATTTGTAATGGGCAAAACAGCTCAGGATGGCAATAATTGAACATAAATGGAGTAGTCTAGCTGTCATATTTATTGGCGAAGCTTCGAAGCCAGAATTTGTTTCGAAGCAAAGTTGAAGCTAATGTTTGCTACAAAGCCAAGTCGAAGCTTATGTTTTCTTCGAAGCCAGGTCGAAGTATCGAAGCTTCGTACACCCCTACTGACAATAGTTTAGGTTCAAAAACTTAGGATTCAATTCTGACCGAATGAATTTTGTGTTGGTGCTTACTCATAGATTTATCATCCATTCCTTACTAAACCTCCTCGTCACCGGAAAACCAGACTAGACGAGCTGGGAGTGTAGGGAATGCGAGTTAAGTGGCAGTATTTTTGCAGTTTTTACATCCAAACTTTTTTGGTCAAAACAAATTAAATACTTCTCGAGTAGAAACATAGGGTTTAATTTTCTTCACATGGTAACGTCAATGTTCTTGAATATTTGTCAAGAATGGCCTGGAACTTAATGAAAACTTTTCCTCTTCATTTAAAAAGTTTCTCATTTAATGATGCTATGCTAATGACAGATAATCAACAATTGTTGATATCAACACATGAAGAAAATTAAACTCTTACGTTTCTACTGGAGAAATATTTGATTAAATCTAGCCAAAAAATTGTTTTGTTATAAAAACAGCAAAAACACCTTAATTCGAGTTCTCTACCCTCCCACCTTAACATGCTCACCAAGCACGTTTATTGATACTTTAAAAGATAGCGGGTATTTATTTACTCTTTTTTTTTTATGAAGAGATAGAAGGAGTGTATTTGTTCGGTCATGGCCCCCCAAAAGGGCCACACGACTGGAGAAAGTTTTAGAAAAACTGTTGTTGTATATGCCTTCGTCAATACCACCCAGAATCAAACCCAAATATCCTGAACGTATGGCCGATAACTCTAACTAATTAGCCACGAAGACAGGCATATTACGTTGTGAATAACTTTACATTCGAAAGTATCAAACATATTTGACATTAATAATGTCTGCTCGGATCACTACTGTGATTCATTGCCATGAAAAGGGTAAGAGGAATGTGGGGCTTAAACTGCTCTTGATTATTGTATTTTTCACATGGACCATTTACACCCCCTTACACCCCATTCTGTCGGCTCCAGGTTTTCCGGCGCCCGTCTGCGGCCGCCTCCCAAATGCTGTCGACAGGGGGTGGAGGGTTTATTGGATTGCTCATTGGCATTTACAAGTTGGGCGCCTGTGAGGCCGACGACCCTGCATTGCTATGGCTCATTTTAATTGACAATACTGTAATAGTAAAATAACCACAGTTATCTTGGCTAGATTAGATTAGAATAGATTTAGTGCGCTTTATAAAGCAACTCCCATATGATTCATTCAGAGTAGTATACCATGTATGGTATCGTGGAACGTTAATCATATTTTCTTATTGTGCTTCATACAAATACAGTTCATTTTTAAAAAGAAGGGTCTTTTATAAAATAATACTATATATTTTTTTAAGGCCAAAATTTATACTCTTTTTAGTAGTCATATTTTATATGCATTAATAATATCAATCAAAAGTGAAAGCTGCTGAGCAAATGATTTGACATAATTATTAAGGCTCTTTCTACGAATAATAAATTGAATTGTAAGATACAGATAATTTCCCCGCTAAGATTTTAAATGGATTTTATTACTCCAGTTACTGTATACTACTATTCAATAAATTTGTTTGTTTTTAAGAGTCATTTATGCCCCTTATTTCTGCATGACTTACTACTGAGCTAAAGGGTATTTTAATTTTCATCATGGCGGAAAAAAAAATAGCATTGAGGAAATAAGGGCTTCGCCTTTAACACTTATTATTTAAAAAGGTGATATTTGGGTGTTGTGTTCTATAGCTTGTTTGTGGGCTGGTGATAATATTATAAACACACTCACATTAACAAACTAACGGGGCCAGGGCTTCCACATGTCCTGGAATGGATAGAACCAACACTGGATAGAAAGCTATATCCCGGAATCGAACCCCAATCTCCCCGTCATCGGCAGTCTAGTATATTGCACGCGGCCACTGTAGAGAGTTTTATCGTAAGCCATAAGTTTTCTCTTGATTAACTGTAATGATTATATTTCAGACATACTTTTTGATTAATTCATAGAGATAATTTTAAGATCTGATCTAACGTGATAATATTCAAAAATCACTATTATTTATCACTATCTTTAGTGGTAAAAGTCAACTTGGTGCAACATTCTTGTCTATTTCTCTCTCTCTATCGGCCACCCAGGTGAAATCTTCTTCGAAACCAAGCAAGGGAGGGACACAAAGGACGGCTGCATCTCGTTTCTAAAGGAAGGTTCTATAAGCTAAGACTTCGTAAATAAACCTTTTGATAAGCGTGGATTTTTTCGCTAGCTTGGTAGTCGCCGAGCTATCCGTGTCTTATTCCGTCATATCTTCATCAAAATCGCCGAATCTTAATCAGGACTTAACTCATTCCGAGCCGGGAACAATCTAGGATCAATCATGATCCAAACATTTTAGTCTTCACAACTCCTTGTAAAAGGAATCAGCAGCACGTATGATATCTGATTGCGGATCCCAGTTGCTCAGACTCAAAACCGCAATTAATTAAACTAATCAACCACACTTATGGTTTATTATTAAAATCAATCATGATATAACCCCAAATAAAAAGATACTCCATAATAAAATACAGTGTTACAATAGTGTCACCCGAACGTTGTGGCACAATATTTCATTACAACCGCTCGTAGTGAAAGTGCTCCTTACATAACACACTTTTATAATGACATACATAGTGTAGACCTTCATTAAAGTTTCCATTGCTTTTTATAAATCTTTAACATATTTATGGAAGCTTAAGTGATTTATTAATAAAAAATCTCAATAAATACGTCAAAATATTTCTTGTATAAATTAAAATGTTGATAAATTAACGGCTTGGGAAATGGATGTTGTGCCTATCCTACTCTGAAGCTATATTATAAGGTATATGAAGCTATGATAGGCCAAGCTAGCCGGTAGTGGAAAATATATGGCTTGAATAAAAAAACTGACCCAAACCACAGGCTGGAAACAGTAACGGATGTAAAGTAATTTGTTAATCAAGAGAAAACAAATTGTTTTTCAACAACCAAAAAAGTAAAATGCTAAAAACGATTCAAGAATCTCTTGAATATCCTTAAGAAAAATTGTAATATACGTTAGTCGGTGTTGGCAGACCGGAATCGTCCTATATTTTCCAAACACCCGCGTGTACCGCAATATAATATAAACAACAGCAGTAGGCGGATAGAAATGTCCTAGTGGTTTATCTGGCGTGGTGAACGCCCCCACATTCCTTGGATAAACCAGTAGCACTCAAACACTAGGCTGCCAGAGGTTCGAGTGGTGACCCCTCTCCTTTGTGTATCACTTGTCGTGGACTCTGATGAATTTGGTGGATCGTACTGAAAGTCACGCAGCTAATAATAATTGTTGTGTGAAGCTATCGTGATTGGACGAGTGTTTGACGAGCACGTGCTTTGTAACATGGCCGCCCGCTGCTTTCTTGTTCAACAGCGTTAAAGTACCTTCGAGAGATGCTTGACCTTTTCACACGTACTGCACACGGTCATTTTGCTTTGCTTACTTTTTCATTCTTAAAACAACAAATCCTGATAAAAAATTTCTTACATGCTAAACTCATTATCGAGATTTTCCCATAGGAAATGGTGACGTCATTGTGAGGTTTGCACCAATTATTCATCCAAAACAAAATAAAATGCAGTTATTATGTTTTAGACCACCTCTGCGGTCTAGTGATAAGTGCTCCTGGCTACAGATCCAGAAGTCCCGGAATCGATCCCCGGTGTTTCTGAAATGTATCTGTGAAGCGGTAGGTATGGAACTGGGTCAAATTCAACCCCGTGAGGACAAATTAGTAGATACTTGAATATATAAGTATTAGCTTCGGTTTAGAAAAACTTAGACTAACGTCCGGAAGACTCGTTGTACTGACCACATGACATTTTCTATCAACAAATGTTGGCACTATCATCGCTAACAGTGGCCGCCACTCAATCGGAATAGCTTGCTTGCGGGCGCACACCCTATAGATTTTTATTATTATTTTTATAGGAATTGGTTTTATGTCAATATTTAAGGTGCGGTACAAGGGATCGCGAACAAAGGTCAGTATATTTTTTAGTTTTTATAACAAATAAAAACATTGTTGGCCAAAATAAATAAAATATTTATCCAGTAGGCACATTAAGTTTAATTTCTACTTATGGTAGTCTTAGTTCTTGAATATCTGTCATGAGCATAATGGCATTTGACTATGACTTTTTATTTATATTTAAAAAGTTTCTCATCAAATGCCATTATGCTCATGACTAGAGCCCGGATTTTTATGTAATTACCTATTTTTATCCTGCCGTTTAGAAATGTAAAAAGTGAAATGTTTGCGAATTAGATTGTTTTGGACTGTATTTTCATTTTTAATCCTACATATTTTACATATTTTACCGTATTCTATATATTTTCGAAGTTATTACATAAAATTACATATTTTGTGTGTTTATTTACTAAGGTGTTATTTTTATGTCTTTATTGAGAAAAGCTTTAAAATGTTGAGTCACTAATTTTCAGGCAACCTGAACTTTCGTAAAGAAATGCATTCAGTGAAGGGGTGGCAGTGAGAAAAGTCCAAGTCAGATATGCTGGCTCGTCAGAGAGGATTACAGCTGCCGTAACACTTTGTGTTCACGTTTCTCATGCTGTGAAGGGGAGAGAATGTGGCGTTGCCATGAAGTGGTCTCAGCGACACGGCTCTCGCGTGGCGTGTCAGTTTGTAAACACAATTCTATGAGTTGTAAAAAACAATAGTTCTTAGATCTGATTAGCTCATTTTCCCGTTGTTCATTGGTCGGGAGAAGAAATGAATATAGAGCAGCAAGGAAAAATAACATCATCTCTCAGAAAATGTTCCCACAATTTCACGTGACAAACATTCACACACAGTTTGTATTCATTCCCCAACGTTTCTTTCGACTTTCGCCTCATACTTGTAGTTAGTTCACAAACTATCAGTTATTAGATTACAAGTGATAGCCGATAGGTTAAGTGTTTTGGAAGAGTGGCCTTCAGAAAATTTCAGCTATAAAATCAAATTTTGTTCCACTAATGTTTGTGTGCATTATTAACTTGACCACTTATGTGGTCTAGTGGTCAGAGCTCATGGCTACAGATCCCGGGTTCGATTCCCGCTGCTTCCAAAGTTTCTGTAAAGTATCTGGTCTGGAACGGTGTCAACTTAGACTCGTGAGGACAAATGTGAAGCTACTTGAATGAAAAAGTAGTGGCTCTGGTCTAGAATACAGAGATTAGTGGCCCTGATGATTCATTAAATTGAGCACATGACACACACTATCAGGAGAAGTTGACAGTATCTCTGCCAACGGACGGTGGCCTCTTAGTATGGTTTGATTGTGGGCTAACGCCATTGAGTTTTCTCTATTATTATAAACGTAAAAAAATAAAGTCCATCCAATATTAAGTATTTTCACAATATTACATATTTTACTACATATTTTAACTGATGTTGTTAGATATTTATGTACATATTTTGTAGGTTAATACCACATAAAAATCCGGGCTCTACTCTTGACAAATACACATAATCTTCATTTTATTAATATAGTAATATAGATGAGGTAACCAAACAACATTAATTTTATTATTTAAGGAGTTTTGTGATTTTGGCCTCCTATTTAATCTGAAAATTCTCCATTTGAAGACGTGGAGAGAAAAACAATGTTTGGTTTTGTTTGACGCTGTATTTAGTTGTATATATGTCTGGATTCGCGTTTCACATCCTTTGTTGTTCCACGCTCCACCAGACTCGCTCGAGTTGGAAACGCTTCACGATTCATTGACACGGCCGCCGGATAAGTAAGGTACAGTAACACTCTTATTATCTCCCCTCTCTCACACCCCCACCTCCCCCGCCCACTCTTCATCAAACTCGTGGGCTCCCACAGCCCTCGAACTCTTTTCTCGCGGACCACTTTCGTTTCTTTCAACCTTTCATTTAACTCCGTTAGTGAAGGCTCGTGTTGCGTTTACTGTTACTGTCTTATGTTATCGAGAAAGTATTGATCATTCCCTGTCGTTCAACATACTTTTTTTAATACCGAGTCTTACTACCCGTTTGGGCTATACGCCTATGTACTATTTACATTACTGGCTTAAGGATGAGCGATGCTTAATTTAGAGGAAGTATACCCGCATATGCGTGGCGGTAGAAGGGAAAATCGTTTAAGATAAACCTCATTACACCCGACCCGGATTCAAGCCCCGAGCTTCCTGTCATTGGTAGTCTCGTTTAACATGAAAGTGACGCCTTAGACTATTCGACCACTGAAGCAGGTTTCAATGGACTTGAAAACTGGAAAAAAAGTTTCCACTTTATAATGTTTGTTTGAATTGATTAAGAAATAATTTGTGTGGTTTGAACGAAATTTGAGCGCATTTAGATTGAATAAGCCAAATGATTATTTTTAATTTCTGTTCACACATTAAGAGCTCCTATGATCCCCGTGTACTTGGCTAGGAGATTCGAATAATATCGACTATAAATTAAAGGTGGGATGAAAGATTACGTGAATTAAGGTCCTTAATTGAGGTGTTCGGGGCAAAAACATGATAACCCTCATTGATTTAGATGCTATATTTTCACTATTTAAATGTCCATAAAATCCTGAAATCTAACTATAAAATATTAATAGATATTAGTTATTCTCAAGGTCTCGACTGACTATAAAACAACTTGTAGGTCAAGTGGTATGCAACCAGAAATCACTGCTAACATATTTTGTCGTCAAATGAGGGCTATCATGTTTTTGCCCTGACCCCCTCAATTGTGCAATTTTTTTAAAACTTTTTTTTTTGTACAATAAACAAAACATTGCTTCACTAGACGCGTTTAGTTTGATTTTATCCATAAAGTACGGTAATTTCAACAATATTTATTTATTCATTTGAGGTATTTAACGCGCATTCTCTGAACCGACTGATTATATCAACTAATATAAATTTAGAACAGACACAACATCCAGCCCCCGACCATTAATTCACCACTGTGAAAGGAGAGCCCTCATTTAAACCATGATACATTTTTCCGCCATGCCAGGATTCGATCCTGAGATTATTAGCTCAATATATAGACACGCTACTGACAGAGATTTGAATATTTGTCCTGGACATTCTGAAATTTGATAAGGTTTTCTCTTCATTAAAAAAAGTGTCTTATCAAGCTACATCAAGCCTATGACAAATATTCAAGAACTGTTGAGATAAATTTGTGTAGAAAATTAAACTAAACGCATTCACTGAAAAGCATTCATTTTATTTTGCCCAAAGCTTTTTCCTATAAAAACTGCAAAAATACTGGCCTCAACCCAGGATCCTTTCGATCTCACCTTAAGGGTATCTGGTTCTATTCTAAGCGGAGGCCAAAATAATTAAGTGCCTGTGAATAAGTTCATTATATCTCCCAGATATAACTATCTAATAAGGTTGGTTGTTGATGAACTAGAACTTAGGGCCATATGAAAGGGGGATGGGGTGTAGAACTCCCCACTCCCCTTCGAATAAATTAAATTATTATTAATAGTGTATGTTTTTTTATTCCTCCAAAAAATATTTGGAGTCTTATAGAATTCAAAGAAACTATAATTCAGTTTTATTTAACTTTAAATTTCTTCAAAAGTAATTAATTTTTTCGAACAATGCTTCGTATCTCCATAGAGAAAGTGGTATACTTTGTCTATGCTATTTCCTACCGGGGATATTCTCCATGTACAGCCAAAAGGTTGAATCCACTCCCACCGTCCCCATCCACAGCCCTGCACCCCGGCCTTGTGTAAGGTGTGGTGAGAGCTATATCTTAAGGACGTTGTCTACCTGTGGCGTCAAGGCAGGTCAAGATAAAACCTCCCATATTAATGAATTTACGTTTTACTCAGCGAGTTTTAACGATATAATGTTGAAACAAAAACCATACACTTAAAAATAAGTGTAAAAATATCTCCTACAGTGTCACAACATGATTTTTTTTTAATCTCGAAGTATTTTTTTATAAGCGTATTTTTATAAACCATCTACAACTTAGGCTATTTGGCTTATTTAAGAAAATGGTCTTTAGGAGTCTTCCTGCCAGAATATAGATTAAAAAAAGTCCACTGTAGCATTTGTTTATCTAGAATAGGAAAAAAGGAAAAGGCAATATCAAAAATCAAGTCAATGTTTTCAAGGCGCAATTACAATACTGACTGTGTAAACTAGTCAGAGGAAGAGGGAAAGTGCTATCAGTAGATAAACAAGAAGCATCTCAGCGTGATCTATTCATTTTATTTATTCTCATTCTATTCCGTACATTGGTGTCTAAGTGTGATAGCGCTTTAGACTGCTTAGGTGCATCAAGTTAAGATGCAACCAGCAAAATAGCTTCGAAATCTCCAAATAGATAATATAGTTAAATTTTGTAAATTTGCAGTCATAAAAATTCAAAACTGTGATTATAGGGTGCACCATAAATACCTAGCATAATATTTTCTTTTGCTCAGCGTCTTACTACCCATTCATTATTTACACATATAAATACACCATTAAGGGAGAGGTGAGGAAGAAAATGTACTTGAATTTGCGTGGAGGGAAGATGGGAAACTATTTATGAAGATAAACTTTCATTAGACCCAGCCGAGATTCTAGCCTCAATATTCCCATAGCCGGTAAACCAGTCTAGATAATCTGGAATCTAGTCCACATACCCACAAGTGCGTCTAGTAATAATTCTAAGCTTGCTTCGGTGGCCGCATGGTCTAAGGCGCTACTCTCACAATATACTGGCCTGCCGAAGATGGGGAGATCGTGGTTCGATTCCAAACAGGTGTCTTGAGGTTGGTTTTCCCTAAATGGTTTTCTACTTTCCCTCCCAAGCAAATTCGTGCACATTTACAATTTCTTTAAATTCAACCTTCCTAGTCCCTAACACATTAGGGTAGTTAGTACAAAAGCGAATAACTCGAAGAGGTAGTAAGACGCGATGCTTAAAAAAGAAAAGTTATTCTAAATTATTAAACAACACTTTGGTTGATCAGTTTCACAACTATTGTTATTAAAAAACTACATATTGAAAAGTAACAGTGCCCCTAGACAAAGATCGAACCACATCCTGTCAGATAATTTTCAATCACGCTTGTGCACACCGGGCATAACCAATCTAGCACTTTAAAAAAATTAAAATTATTTATTTGAAAAAAGAAAATCACGTCCAACACATGTACTATTTACGGCTTAATATAAGGGATACAGTTAATAAAGGTTGCTTGGGGGTAGTGCACCCGCATTAGCGTGGACCTAGAAAGGTAAAATCGTGGTGATAAGTCACACTAAGAGCCTCCCCAAGTGCACACAACCACGATTTGAACCTCGATAGTCGATAATTCAGTATATTTCGAGCCAGGCATCTTAGATCACGGGACCACTGACACAGGTTTTTGTTCAATTATTCTCAACAATTGCACTAACTTTCAAGATTCACAATCTGATGATCTTTGCAAGCTGTGTCCATTTCTAAATTTCACGTTTCTTCCTCCAATCCGACTTGTTACAGATCATTTTGTTAAGTAGCATGTAATTTTTTTTCGTCCCTCTCCTCTCCCCTCCAACCCAAACCCCACCGTTCGTGATTGAAGTTTCTCTGCTTGATCAACCAACGGTGCTACAGGTGCATGCCCCAGGTTCAGTAACATTTGCTTCCAATATATCCAAAATTCCATAAAGTAAAAGTCCAGACTAGATCTTTCAGATATCCATCTATCTTTCCTCTCCGCTTCGGAATGTTCATCCCGGTAATAAGACAACACAATGACACCGTATAACAGGTCGTTTGGCGGGACGTTGATGTGGTCTAGCAATTTATCTCCGTTCGTTTTGATTGGCTGATAACTTTGAGACAAGGTATTACGTCACAAGTCATTATTCATCGTTATGACTAGAAGGATGGTTTGTAAATAATGTTCCTTAGAGTACTCAAGCTTGTTCCTATAGTCACGTCAAGTACAATCACTGGTTCTCTAATCAATTGTTTCAAAACAAACAAATAAGTGTAAAAAAATGCGTTTTGAATTCGCAGTTTTTTAAAGAGTTGGAGAAGTATAATAATTAATACCACAATTTAAGTTAATTTTTCCCGTGTTTGCACAGCGTTTACTACCCTTCCGGATTATCTGAATATTGATCATAATGGGGCTATGATGAATAAGATAGAATTGAAAGGAAATATACCCACATTTGGTTTGAGAGGGAGTGGGTAACCATTCAGGAAAAAACACCTCATCTGTCAGTACACCCCCTTCCTCGACCAACCAGACAAGACGAGACTGTTAATTTCGTCCAGGTGCCCACTGGTACAGTTCTTAAATTATTATTAATTTATTTCCACCGCGACTCACTAACCGTTCGGGCTATTACACTAATGATGTAGGGATGATAAAAGTAGAATTTTGAGGAGATTTACACACATTTGCGTGAATGGAGCTTGGGAAACCATTTTGAACAAACCTTCCTCAGTACATCCGACCAGGTATTTAATCTCGATCTCCCCGTCTTCAGAATTTCAGTCTATTGCGAGAGTAATGCCTTAGACCATGCGGCCTTCAAAGCGGTTATTAAAATAATTATTCTATTACTTAGTTTCGTTCAGTGATGATACGCTTAGGAATACATTTTAAACCCTTTCCATTCCTATTTTTACATAAATATCATTCAGACCTTCATCGGTGGATACGCGAACTAAGTGAAAACGTCCTCTGGTCTGGTTTTCCAATGAGAGAACGGTCAAGGTTTGAATCCTGGCTGGGTGTAATGAAGGCAATTTTTTTCTAAATGGTTTCCAATTATTTCTATACGCAAACATGGGGTATATTTCCTTTAAATCCTACCGTCCCTATCTCCATCTTATTAGTGAAGTTAAACTTGTATGGCTTGAACGAGTAGTAGGATGTGGAGCAAAAAAAAAAAAAAATATTGGCACGAGAATCGCCTATCAAAGTGTTTGAAAAGAAACTTGTTCTTGGTTTGAAGCTCGTAATGGTTAATTGGCCACCCAACCGAACCTCTCACAGATGACGATTGTCTTGCTTGAGTAGGCAACGTCTTGGAAAGTCTTGCTTCGCCAAGTTTTCAGTCGTTGTTCTTTGACAGTGTAGCGATTGTTTGTCCATTACCTTGAAAAGTCCAGTGATGGTGGTGGTGATCAGAAGCCCTGCTACACAGCATCTTTCTCTCTCTGGACCACATCTTGCGCTCAGTTCTCCGGTGACACCGATACTGACCGGTTGTTGTAGCTCTGAGTTACCTGAAACTCTGTACCTACAACTTATCGAACCGGACGCTAACGTCCCTTCTTCGTGTCTCAGAAAGTTGATTCTTATCAAGTGTTTTTTTACACGTCTCACCGAGAAGATAACGTTGACGTATTTACTTCGAGTGTTTTGCCCTATTAATAACGTTGTTTTATAGTTTTGTGATGAGTAACGTTTCTTTAATATTTCCGTTTCGTAGACTAGAAGATTTGGATTATCAGTGTGTCTATAAATCAGCATTATTTCTTTAACTTTTATAACTTATTAAGGAAAAAGTGCAGCTCTGTGATCTAAAAATATCGACCATGCTTTTTCCCCAGTTTGGTGAGCTTTGTAGTTTGATCATTGGAATCCTTTCAGCTTTATTTCAGTGTTCTATTTGTAATAGTTTTTTTGTGAGAGTGTTTAACGTAGTGTAAATGATTATTGGAGGCCCACGTGGAGCATTGAAAGTCCTCTTCTTTTTTTTCTTTTTTCATCCCTCTCATTCAGTGCGTGTGTATGTGTGTTTGCCGGAATAAAACGTATTGGCAATGTGCTGTGGACGCTCTGTCGAGCTCGGTGGGGAGTGAAGGGTTGAATCACAAAAGAGGTAAAGGGTGGTTCGGCGCTAAGGCATGCTGGGTAAAATGAAGCGCGCCCGCTCTCTGGGCTGGTTGCAGCCGCGCCGGGGCGGTCAGCGGCAACAGGAGACACCAGATCAGAAGGCCGGGTTCGGACCCGAGAGCACCTCTTCTTCGTGTTGTAACAGAACGTGGTCCAGCTCGGATCAGATTCACAGTGTCAGGTAACATAAAAGTGTTTTTATCTCTCTTTGGGCAATTTACATATCAATCTTGGATGCTATAATATATAATTACTTTGTACATTGTGTCTTACTGCCCATTCGGGTTATCTGTATATATATATATATATATATACACACACACACTAACGAGTAAAAGAGTACCTACGGTAAAAAGTGTTTCTGCACTTCCCTAAACCGAGATTGAGAAAACATTTAGGGAAAAAAACTTCATTATGTCCGATTGGGATTCAAATTCTAACCTTCCGTTCACTGGCAAACCAGTCTAAATCAGGGTATTAATAACCGTTCTGGTTGCACGCATATATTTTAATTACATTAATGGGGTCTGTATTAGTAAGTTTGAATCAGGAGGAAATGTATCCGCATTTGGCTGGGTTTCTAACTAGCATCTCCCGTCACTGGGAAATCTGACTACATGAACTTAACATTTGGACCGCGTGCTCACCAATCTCTTTGAATATATGAGACTGGCGCCTTAGTCCACTTGCCTTCCGGTGATAAATAAAGTGAAATATCAATTTCATCTTGAATAATTATATTACATTATAATTATATACATATAATGTCTTATATTTTAATTATCAAAACTATATAATTATTTAAATGTTTGAAAGTATTGATGGTAGTCTAACTTCACACATGGCTATCATAGTTTCTTGTCAGTTGCAAAGGCAAGTTTTACAGTGTCTAGTCTGACGTCATGGTTTGCTCACAATGAAGGTAAAAGATAAACAAACATTAGCTCGTGAAAGTTAATACATCTGCTTGACACCATTAATTTGTTTGCTAAAGTACTTTACTGGAAGCAAGAATGATATGTGTAATTATTTTATTACGTGAATAATGTAAAAATACAGGGTACATGAACAAAGAATCATAAACTACTGAAAACCCATAAATATGTAAATGCTGGGCCACAAAGGCTTACATTATTTTCTCAGACACAATATTACTAACCAATAAAAATAAAACATATATGATGGGTTTAATATTTTATAATTACTCTTTTCTTAGCAATATTTGAATATATTAATATGTATAATTAGCATTAACTATTAACTATACTACTATAATACTTTATTCAATATGTAGTCTTACAAAATGATGTGTTATACTTATTCTCTGACAATTTTTATTCAAACTCTTTATTATCTATATTTTTAAGGTTCTTGGCTTCAATTCACCATATAACCTAGGTAATCTCATATGTTTTCTAGTTTTACTGTATAAGTATTTACTTGATTTTCTTTATTCATTTAAACCTCTTTATAACTTAGTCTTAGGCGTTCCTTTCAATTAATTAATATATTATAACTCTCCTTACTAAATCACCATGAATTTAATTAATATTATTAACTATACGAAACATTCTCTTGGTGAGATTTTATATATTATAAATAATTAAAGTCACTTTAAATCGTAAATACCTAATCTAAATAAAAAAAAGCTCCTAAATTATATTTTAAAGCAATTATGTATAACTACATATGGATGGCCTTATGCCAGAGTGAACTATCTCCAAAAATAGACATATTTAGTTTTTTATGTGATCCTGTTCAGAATTTTGTCCTCTTTCTTATGCCATAGTGCACTATGTCGTACGCCAACAAGAAACCAAACAGTAACATAATTTTGTTTTGCCATGAGGTTGGTAATGCAGCATGCTATTCAACTTTGAAGCTGTTTTTTGAAAAACATTGGTTTTGGCTGATAGTTCACTATGGTTTAAGGCCATCCATATTTTGAGAACACATATTACAATAAAAAACAATTTTTTAAAGCATTCACTGACAAGACGTCAAAGCGTATGACATAATTTTTTATTGAACGTCCATTGATGTTCGTAATGGAAGGGGAAAGGGGTGAAGGGAGTCAGTTGCGTAATTTTTTTCAATAAAAATGACAGCACCTAATACAGTATTGCCCCCTCCCCTCCGCTCCCTCACTCCTACGTAATTAATTTTACCAAGCCTTCTCGCCGGTGTGTTACGATCAGAACATGATTTGTAAAAGGGCCAATGGCTATCACAAAAATCAATCACCGTTCATGTTGAGACCTGCGTAGTTATCAATCTAGGGATATATGAGAGGGAAATTCTTATTACGTATGCAGGCTGCGTTAGAATGTCTCAATAAGCACTCGTCAACCCTTCATTATATTCATAACCTCAAGCAACACTGTACCAGTTTGTATAAACACGGTATTTAATTATTGTTAGATATGCTATTTACAGCATTCGGAAGCCTGGGAATTAAAAAAAGGTAGTCTAGCTATTTGAAATAATACAAACATAGTATTATCAATTTCATTGCGATTAATTTGTATACCGAAGAAAGCTATTTTCTAAATTATGTTTACGGCTAAACTTGAAATGCATTGGTTCTCAGACCCACTAGCCAAAGACGCTAGTCTTATCCTCTGAGGTTTGTCGGTGATGTGGAGTTAAGAGTTCGAATCTCGGTAAGATGTTCTAAGGTGGTTTTTCCTTAAATGGTTCCACCTCCTTTTTTTAATTTTACAAACCCAAGCAAACACTAGTACATTTCTTCCTAATTCTACCTTCCTCACCTCCAAACCCCAATAGTGTAGTAATGCCTATAGTTCGGATGGGTAGTAAGATGCGCACTCACCCGACTGTACTGAAAATGATATTTTAAAATAAATCCACGCTCTTTCAAGAATAATATTGGCACATTTCCTCATAATCCACCTTCACCCTTTTACTTGAGATTATAAAGTTTAAGTAGCTAAGACCCACCATCGTAATTTCAATACTCAAGACTACATAAAGCTATCATGCTATTTAGACATATTTTAGCAAACATATAGGCCTATTAACTTACTGGGAATGCAAATTTGTTTATTGTATAAATTAAGTTCAGTATTATTTATTTAGGCTAGAAATATTATATACTTTTCATTACTGAGTTTAAAACCATGGTTATTAATTTAAAGTATATATTATAATACTATTATTCTTAAGGCTTTAAATAGGCCTACTTTACTAAGAAAGACCCTACACTAATTGACTTCTTAAAACATAGGCTTAAAAATACAAACATCTTATATAGGTATATTTTAATGTTATTTAGGCCTTAATAGTCTATTTAGTGCATCATGATATAAACATAATATTATTTATGCTGGTTCAAGCCTAATTATTGTCATCTTATAATCATTTCCGGCTTATTTCATCATCTGATTTTATAGTCATAGTGTATCACAAACGTAAATAAAATATAAATTTTTGAAATGCTTTGTTATACAATGTTGTCCTTAAATTAATTTGTAGTAAATAATATTTATGTTCACATAAATTATTGTGATTTCAGATAAAATCAAATTAATGTTAGTATACAAATAAATTAATATAATTGGATAATATGACACCGTTAACTAAATTAAACTTGTGTTCTCCCTAGAAAAACTCGTCATTGTCTGTAAAAAGATATATTATAATAATTGTGAGGGTTAGCTAATAGATATTATTTTCAACAAGTTTACATTTTGGAACTAGCGTTATCTTATTAATAATTATTTAACTTCAATTATAATGATAACAAAAAAAAACACATATGAGTTAAAACTGCTGCTTTTTGTTGTATTTTTAAAGTTAAGGTTAAATATCATGAAGTTTAAAAACATCCTAGTTCCTGTGAATGAGGTTAAGGAGGTTCATTATTAGTTCAGGTGAGTTTCAGGATAGTGATAACTGATAGGAATAGTAGGCTAAATGGGTTCGTCCAAAATACCTGGCGCTAGGGTTGAGTGTGTGATATTAATTAACGCAAGGTTTATGTATAAATAAATCTAAAGAGGTAGGGAAGAGAAGGGCGACTAAGAGGAATATCAGAATTTGCCTGAAGATAAGAGAATTGTAACATGAACGTCAGGACTAGGCTTGGTGTTGATGGCAAGTGCCCACTCTACGTCCGACTGACGGCACGGGTGTGGAGGGTCAGAGGTTTTTGCCTTGGGCGAGGTCGTCAGTCTTGTGTTTGTCATGTGTAGTGATTCATGTGAGGGCCAGCCATTTTTTTTATATGGCCATCACACATTATGTGCTAGCAATAAAGAATTTGCTTTGATTCTTAAATAGATTGCTTTCGATTACTTACCCTTGTCAGGGTCAATGTATTTTTACTTCTGCAGTGTATTTGTGTTCTGTGAGTAAGGCTACTTTTCCCTTTCACTCACCATCTTTCGATGATAGTGTAAAGAGAGCTATGGAATGAATAGTTAGCTCCATTTTGAGTTTGGTGTTCATATTTTAATATGAACACACGTTCAATCCTCGGTCCCGGCACAGATTTATCTGATGGCCAAATCCTTCCTTCACCTCTGATAAGATGTGTATTAATCAGAACTTGTAAATGTGAGGAATGCCAGGCCTCCACCGTGGTTCGGATTCCACGTTAAACTGTAGGTCCTCCATTTCATCTCACAATCACCCTACCATTGCACATTAGCTTAAGTGCGTATAACCCGAGTGGGTAGTAAGACGTGGTGCTAATAATAATAATAATAATAATAATAATAATAATAATAATAATAATATGAACACACGTTTTAAATAAGTAATGTTCAAGACTTCTGGGTAACCCTCTCCTACCTCCTCCCCTAGACTCACCTTTCTTGTGGTGTCTCGTTCTCCAACCCTTCATTATCATAGTTTCTCCACTAATTTATTGAAGACTTCATCATAGTATAAAACCACCACCTAGTGTACTCGACTGGGATTCGAACCCTTTAAACCCTGACATAAATTAGATGTGTTTATGCTAATTTGTAGATAATTTGTTTTTGTAATCTTTAAACGGTTTTTTTTTCTTAAAATTTCTCAAATAAATAGTACAATTGATTCAACTTATTTTGTTCACATATTAAAGTTAAGTTTATTACTCTTGTTATAGTTAAACTTTGGTCATATATATTTAAATGAAATAGGCTTATTATTTCCTGCACTTTATGCTTCGAACAGTCTCGACAGAAAGGTTATATATTGTATGCCTCTTGAGGTCGGGTAGAGTTATTTCGTCTCATGAGATATTTAATATCCTGCCTGGGGGTGACAGGGTAAATAGGTAATCAGGGAAGACGGATGACGCCTTGGTTAACGCCTTCGTTGGGGATGAAATGGGCCTTGAGGAGCTTCATTATAAGGACAATACTGGGCTGCCTTCGCGAGGTAAGTGCACACAGCTCATCAATATTTAAACACTCCACTAATTGAAATGGAACTGTGAAGAAAACACTATAATAGGTCTTTCAATCAAAACCTAAAACTACTATCAGGGTTATCACGAGTAGTGGTAAAAGCAGACTATTTTTGTGATTGAAAAAAACCCAACTAAATTTGGGACATTTATCTGTCTCACCCCACCCAACTCTAACCAGGGGTCGTATCGTGGTATAGTTTTATCTAGATTTTATTAGGAGACAAAGTATTTGAGACAAATGAAACCATTTAACAACATTAAAAAAAGATTTAAATAGAATTATTATAAATTAAAAACGGTTTTTCTGTTTTCAACTGAAGAATGTAAAAACCGCACTTCGAAATATTTCCTGGTTCGAGCGTAATCATGTAGCTCATATCCCGGTTAATCGGCCATGAGATGGGCTCCTAAATAGTAGGCCTTCGCATAGGAGTAACAGCTAACTGAAAAACCAAGCACATTGATTTGAACACATTTCTTATATCCTCCTTACCCTTATATCCTTGAAACATTGGGCTACGTAAAAACTGCATACATTTCCACATCAAGGTCAAATCCTCCTGTTCAAAACTTTAATGACATGACTTACCATTATTAAATTTTATGGAAAATTGTATTTCATTCCGCCATATAACTCTCTAAAGTGTCTGATCAAATGGGAACTCCTTCTGAAATACCAGGAAAAATAGAGGTTTTTTTTAGAAAGAATGAAGGGGATAAGTACAAAGCATTATTTAAAAAGTAAATATTTGGTAACTTAATGTACCCGCTCAAACACATAAATATAATATATGTGCTAAAGCCCTAAGTGGGAAGGAAGTGAGGCCGGGATATTTAAATGTTTTATACAAGCTACTTTTAGGCTACAATGTAAACATAATAGTATTCTGGCGGGGGAGTTGAAAACCAAAAATAGAATCCACCTTGATACAATCAAACGGGGCAAGAACACCTGTCGTGTCTTTACAACCAAACCAGACAAGGCGAGACTGATACCTTTGTCCGTCTTGTGCCTGTCGATGTGGGTTTTTTTATAACTGTTATTCTTTTCGTGCGCAGCTTTAGCTCTAACCAGGTTCCTCTAGTCTAGCTCTAGACCAATAGGTGACCCCATGTCCACCCAGCCCTATAAGATACGAATATAATAAAGCTAAATAATTCCATTTAGTCTTATCCAACAATGTAAATTAAAATTCCCCTAGATCGATAAATCAAATATTATTATATTTTTATATCATAACCATTAACTCCCTCGAAGAAATTTTACCTGTTCTTCTCTGTTACACCATAGTTCATATGACACGTTTATTATCTATACTTTTCCTACATCCTCTCTTAAAGCAAATACTCGCGCATTTCTTTAAACTCCATTTTACTCACCCTTTTACTTTAAGTTAGATAGTTTAAGGTGATAGTGTAGGGAACCTGAGTTAATATCATTGTTTTTACAATTTTTATAGCAAAACATTATTTTGGCTAGAAAAAATAAAATATTGCTCGGACAGTAGAAACATAGAGTTTAATTATCTTCATATAGTGATATCAACATTTGTTGGATATCTGTCATGAGCATGTTAACATTTGATGAGACACTTTTTAAAATAAGATAAAAAGTTTTCATTACATTCCAAGACACCCTTGACAGATATTCAAGAAATGATAATGTCACTCACTAAATGAAGAAAATTGAACTCCATGTTTCTGATGGAGAAATATTTGATCTATTCTAAGAAAAAAATTAATATTTTGCTCTGAAAACTGAACACTGCCCTTTTCTCCCTTTCCTTCCCCACCTTAATCTTCACTAGATATTGAATTAGTCCACACGTTGTTTATTCAAGCGGTGTTAAGTTCCGCAAGTGAGACTCGGCTCAGGTGCAAACCTCTTCCCTGATAAATATAACTTCCAACATTTACACATCCTTACAAAGTAGATTGGCAAACATTGATAACTGAGATGATGTTCTTTGAAGATTCAAACCATACTTTATAATACCTTCCTTTTTTATTTCTTCTTGCATTACCTAAAGCTCACGTTGCCGTTTTCCGATTGTTTTAAGTCGACGCAGCACCGCATGAACAAGCTCTTTGCATTTCGAGTACGGAAGGAACTGGCAATTCCATCTAGCTTACGCTCCTTGGTATTCGCCAAACTGCCGTGAGAATTTGAACTCAAAGCAGACTTTACATTGGAACGGAAATGACCACCAATGATAATGTTTTCTAGAATTAAATGAACTAATATAATTCTTTAGCACTGAACTAATGTTTGAATTTAAATAAAAGAAAAATGTGTAATGCATTGTTAACCCTGTTTTTTTGGAAAAGAAGGGTTTGATTTTAAATACCAAATCTAGATATATATTCTAACTTATAATATAACTGTAAACGGCAACATTTTCAGACAAATACATATTACGGTTTAAATAGCCTTGTTTATGGAAATATTATTCTATACTATTTTCGATTGCTGATCATTACTTTATTAAATTGTACATAACTTATTTTAAGCACGTAAATAGAAAGGTGAGTACATTAAGTGCTATGTTGCTTTTTGTATAAAATATTGTAATAGTTTTTTTTGTCACATTGTTTCACACTCAGTTCGGATTTTAGGCATATGTACTTATTACTCTAATGGGATGGGTATGAGATAGGCTAAATTCAAATTAAGTTTACCCGCATTTGCGTGGAGGGTGAGTTGAAAACCATTTAGGAAAAGCACATGGTACACCCGTCCAGTAACAGAGCCCCGATCTCCCCTTCATCGGCAGTTCAGTTTATTTCAAGAGTGACATCTTAGACTATTCGGCCACCGAAGTGAGCTGATAAGGGTTAAAGAGGTTATAATGTTATGTGTGTAGAAAAAAGGAAGGGCGTGGTTAAGACACAACCTAGAGGCTTAAATGTGAACACATTTCAAAGCTTGTTCCGAATCTATCGTGTCATTTATCGGTGACATTGATATAGCTTCTCACGTAGGTATACCGTGCTACCAACATAGATAACATTTTACAATATTATTAGTGCTTGATATTGATAATATCTATCAAAAGTGACAGCTTAAAATCACGCGAATACGTGAAAGTAGATCTAGTAGCTTTAATATCTATGAGATAAGGCTCTTCCTATGAAAATCGGACTGTATAATGTGCGCATTTTGTTTGATATTCTAATGTTAACGTCACTAGAAGCAAGAGCGTTCAAGTCCCTTTGTCGTGGAATGTGTGGAATGGAAGTAATCTAATGAAAGGAAGGGAATTATAAAATTTACTGAGATACTCCCGGGTATGGAACCCATAGGAGATGCGTGAGTTATGTAAATATATAGCTTTGCAGGTGGCCTTTTAAAACTTGGAGAAGCGATCTTGACATTCAAACTTTTTTTTTTATCTGACAACATGTATTATTTAGTAGACGAGAGTTTAAACTTAAACTCACATTGGAAATAAATCAGTGTTTAGTCTAGATATTTTCGAGTCACTTGTGTCGCTTGTGAAAAATCATAATATTGTTTGTTCAGCGAATATCTTGATTACGAATGTAAGAAAACTATCTTCCAGTTGCTCTAATTACTTATTTATGTACATACACGTCAAAATGTTTCAAATAGATGTTTCCGAACTTTTCCTTGTACATAGTTTGTTGACTTTTGCAATCAATTTATGGAATGTAACATAAAATATTATATAGATCTATTTAAGTTAGAGTAACTTTGTTCTGTAAATTTAGTGTAATATTTACAACATGATTAAGTACCAGCTTTCATTTGGGTTGTTAAATTTATGTCAATCAAATAATTTATAATCAATGTAACTCAAAATAATATATATAATCTGACATTTATGTTTTATAAAAGTTATATTATTTTAACGGAGTTACTAAAATATAGGACGTTTTTCCAAACTCATGCGTTAAGCAAGACAGAGTATCGTGCAAATGTGCACTAGAAAGCCACCCCAGAGCCTCCAAACTTCCCCTTCGTCTCATCATATTAGCAGACAACTGAACAATCCCCTTCTCCATAATACTTGGTGTCAACACCAGCTGCGCTTGATCACAACAATTAATAAGCACTTTGTAAATTGATTAGCACAATTAATTAGTCCATTTATCTGGCGCACGGATTGTGTGCAAGTGCATGATCCATGCCTCTCTCCCTTGCGACCATACCGTGAGATATTAATCCTACACGAGCAAAGCTTGAGTTGTGGTTATCCGTCCGACTGGATTATCTACAATTTTGGGGTTGAAAAGGGACGTAACAACGCCGCTTTCTATTGTGTGTCTGTGTTCATTTTAGTGCTGTTCGTGGGGATTAGGGTATTCTATAATGAACAAAGAAGTAGGGCCTAAGGTGTTTTAATCATGGTGATGTATTTTTTACACGGAGGTTGTTCAAGAATAATATAAGACATATACAAAAGAAAAGTGGCCCCCCCTGTATTTATGGTTTTTAAACAGTAATAATAACTTGCGCAGTATATAATATGGATCTTGTTCTACAACCAAATTTTAATAGGAAGGGTTTTTTTAGAAAATGCAAACATATTTTTTCGCAGCAGAGCTGATAACATTTTACTGTTTTTATAATAATTATTTTATAGCTATTGTTAATTTAACTCAAGATTGATAGCTGTACATCACGTAGCTTGACATTTAAATACGCGAAAAGGTTCTTCTTATGAAAATTGAACTGTAACCTACCTAGGCAAGCACCCGGATTCTAAACAGGATCACTAATCGGCGTCCTAAACTATTCGGTCGTAAAGATGAGTAGATCCGAACTAAACACAGATATAGTGTTATTGATGTTCATCTGGAAATCCGCACTATTAGGTTTAAGCACGCTGTCTAACGCGCCATTCTCACAATATACTGGTTTGAGCTTGATAGAAGTTCAAACTAAGTCGGGCGTTCTATGAGTGGGTTTTAAAATGTGGTTTCCTCATCCTTTCATCCCGCTAATGCGGGTGTACTTGCATTAAGCTACTATCATTGTTATTATCCCTTGATGAAAACCTTTAAATAACTCTTGTGTTACCGTATTTGGTGGCCGAATGGTCTAAGGCGTCACTCTCGCAGTAGACTACTGCTTATGACAGCGAGATTGGGGCTCTATTCCCAGTCGGGTGTAAAAAGGTTTTTTTCTTATATGGTTTTCCACTCTCCATTCACGCAAATGCGGATAAACTTCCTCTAACAACAATCTTCCAAATCCCTAACTTATGAGCGAATTTAGTACATTTAATTATAATTTAAACTGGTAGTAAGACGCGGTGCTAAAAAATTATTGTAATAAAACGAATAGGCTTAGCAAAAATCTTATACAAAACGCCATGTTTCCGATCCCAATAAGGGAACCTAAGGTGTCTTAAACCAGCCCTTTTTTATCGTCTTTCTACCTGAATGTATTCCCATAACTCTTAAATTAGGATGACTGAACTGTTAAATATATTTATTTTGTAAACCTTGTGAACTATTCCCATGGGTATCTCATCGATCTGTTTTATTTCCTTGCGTGGGACACAACTGAATAATTATGCCTGTTCATGTCGAACACTGCAGTGCATGTACACTAGGATGTTGTGTAAATATCACTGACCATGTATCGTCACTTACATTCCAGTGTGTGTGCACTAGGAGGTTGTGAAAGTATCATTGGCCATGTGTATAGTAATTTACACTTCAATGCATGTACACTAGAATGTTGTGTCATTATAACCATGTACAGTCACTAACACTAGAAGGTTGTGTGCCACTATAGCTGTGTACAGTCACTTACCCTTCAATGCGTGTACATAGATCAGTGGTAAAACACTGGCATGGTGAGTCAAAAATACAGAGCTATATATTCCCATGTCCAGATGTCATTTTTCAACTAAATTTAAATGTTTACCTGCGAAATGCAGCATATCCGTACAAAATAATAATTTTAATGTATTTTGACAATTCTTTGGACATTAAGGGAGAAGTGGCTGAAAGCACGTGTTTAAAATTGAACATTTATTTATTTTATACTGCGTTTCATTACTCGTTCGGAATATACGCATATTTTATATTAATTATGCTAGTTTGGTAATGATGAGGAAGATTGAATTTAGAGTAAATATACTCCCATCTTCGTGGATGGATAGTGAGAAAACATTTAGGGTAAAAAACACCTTCAGTACACCAGGTTGGGATTCGTACCCCGACCTTCCCATCACCGGCAAACCAAACTGATTGAGTTTGACATTCAGGCCACGTGTACACCATGGCTTACATTTTAACCAAGATGTTCAAAGTAACAATAGTAATTAGGAATATGGTATTCTCTAATTGTATGCCATTAAATATTGGTTGCACAAGTAGACTTTCAACCTTGTAGTGACATTGAGAGAGGCAAGTCCCTGCTGCTAAGTGGTTAGGATTATCAATCACCAGTGCAATGAACGGGTTACTCCTGCCTTCCTATTAATATAATACATATCTAAGCTCCTCTATGGCTAGGCGTTTAATTTAGAGTTAGCTTGTAAGGTGTGTTTAAAAGTGCACGTTAAACAACATATTAAATACTTGAAAGGTGGCTTTCTTACCTTGTTGGATTACACTATGACCCTAGCTCATAAGCCCGGCGTGGACAATCCTGTCGCCAATCGCCACCAGGGGCGAATTGTTCATAAAGGTTTGACGAATTTGAGTTTTACACTTCTCAAAATAAAATAAACTTTTTCCTGACACCATGTGTTAATTGTAATTTGATATTTCCAGCATATTATTAGAAGAAAATTGAGCGTAGTCTATTCGACATGAAGCGGCTACTTTATGAAACTGGACCAAAAATCTTTCCCGGGAATGTTAATTATATTTATCTAATTTCAAATTGAAATTAAAATTGTCCTGCAACTTGTCAGACAAAAAGGAGTTTCAATTTTCGCATTAAATTTTCATGCATTTTCAATCTGAACAAATTTGCTTCTGAAGCATTTTTAACTGAGTGATCAAAATGTACATGTTTTGGAGAAACTTGTTCAAAAAGTTTGTATTATAAATGTTCGGTTGTACAACCTAATTTATCAATTTTTTCATGGTGTGGCACATTTACCTTCTCATTCGCCACACCTGTGGCTACATTGGTAAATATGATGCCTACCTTTGTTATAAGCTATACCAGAGTGGAATAATGCAAGGGAAGCTTGCGGCTTCATAGGGTAGATGAAGCGTGCATGTGTGTAGTTATACTCTGAGCGGACTGTACTTGGGAGTACTCCGTGGCACGTGCTGGGGGCTAGAGGGTGCATTGTCGACAGTGGCGGCTCGTGAAGGGGTAGTGTCGGGGGTGCATCACACGCCACGTGATTTATAGACAGCTGTTCTCTGTCTACCGACAGAAGCGGGGGCTTATGGGTATGAGTGTTGGAGTAGACCGGGCCAGGGAAATGGCTATCGAGTGGGTAATTACTGTTGCTCATGCGTATAGTGGACATAATTACGCTCCTGCACACGCAAGATATAGTTTGCCTCTCAAGAAATTAGCAATAAAAACAGTACGTTAATAATATAGAAAGAGGCTTTAATGGCTACAGATTGTATGCACATCAATTAGAAACATTTCAGCTCCCGTTTCCTTGGTAAATTACTAGGGATACAGAATACTTTGATTCGACTCCAGTCGATCCTTAAATACCGGTGATGTATTTACTTGTATTTGGTATAGCGCCGCACTTGAGGTGTACTAAGTTTGACTTTGAAACTTATTTATTATTATAAACAAGTTTTACTAACTGTTCATATTATACACATATTTGATAATTACTCTAATGGGGTAGATATGAGGAAGGAGACATTTTAGAGGTAATCTACCAGCATGTTCGTGGAAGGTGAATAATAAACCATTTGGTAAAAACCACCCTCAGTAGACTCGTCCAGGGATTCGAACCCCGATCTCCCCATCATCAGCAAGCCAGTCTAATATGCGAGTGACGCTTTAGACCATTCGACCACTGAAGCGGGTGATATAGAAACCTCATTACGTCAGTTGGCCAAGGTATGGTAAGATCTGAATATAATGTGGATGTTTGCGGGCTGTTCCATGGAGCTCGCATTGATTACATTTGCCCACAAACACTTGAGCAGATGTATAAAAACTATTTAAATACTGTTTAAAAACTGTTTTGGCCATCTACCCACATATAGAAATACATTTTTGCGGGTAAATGGATGAAATGAACAAAAGATCAAACTTCTGAATCCTCTCTATCGACGAATAAATGTATAGTGTTTTTATAATTTTTAAATGAAGGCCCCAACTCACTTAGAGATCTTTCAACTCACTATGTTTTTTCAGTGTGGACACTGCGGCTCTCACAAACACAAATGAAGCTGCCCATTGCATTGGTTTTTAAACATTTGTATTCGGGGAGTGTTTGTCAGTGTGGACTAGGCTTCACCCACACCAATGGGCGTGACGCTAGACATCGGTTTCTTTTTGTTGGTTTTGGCGAGAACAAAAAAGTGTTTAGTTGGATTTTTATTCTCCTTTTACTAAAATGCATATACACTTTTTCTAAATTCTACCATCCTGAGTCCTACTCCATTCAGTGTAATTGTCCGCATAGCCCGGACACGTAGTAAGAAATGAAGTATAAGGTAAAAAGAAGTATTTTAATGGTGAAAGGGTCTCTGTTGATTTAACAAAAATATTTTAAAACAATACTTTTTAAACAACAAAACAATCAAAGCAGGGGAATACTTGTAGGATCTTTACAGCTTCTGCAGATTAACTTTTACATACAAATCTTATGTTTTTATTGTCATTGGTTTATTAGTTTGCTTAAATTTTGAAGGGAAGAGAAAATAAACTTTTGATTTCTGGTACTAGGAAAGATGGGATGGTCGTATTAAGGGTATTTTTTGCAAATTTTGAATACAATTTAATATTTTATTTTTTTGCTGGGAAATAGTTTTAGTTCTATTGCTAAACTTTTGTTCTAAATTAAACATCATTGGCGAGTTCCTTTAATAGGCCTACTTAAATTGTGATATAGAAAATATACAATTTTTATTGCAGATTTATTCATTAGTTAGTAAAATCTTGAGAAACCTCAGTAAATATGCTAAATCTATTTTGTAGCAAAATAAAATGTTAAGGAAGGTCTCCAGAAAAGTTTATCTTAGAACAAACGTTTGTTAATCAAGTTCGAATTAATGGTTCCCCAATAAAAAATATATGATAAAACAAAATACATCCTTAATATTAGTGATTTTGAGTAGTGTGGTGATTTCTAACGCGTTGTAATCCTCACCCTATAGACCTTTTTGAAGATACATATTTTATTATATTACCTTTTATAGATAAATTTTGGAATCAGCTGACTGGCCTGATTCTAACTGGGTGTGATAAAAGGGGGATATGATGCAACGGGTGAAAAATTAGGTTTTTTGGATGACGGCAATGATGATCCAAATTTTAACAAAGTTGTTAGCATAATATATTATAGTAAGTTAGTAACCCTTTATGTTTGCATGCATGAATATTGGCTGTATTGTTATATAAAGCAAACTTCAAACCTGCACATTTATTCCTGATAGTCGATGTTTGGTCCTGACTGACCGCATTGGGGATTTTTGATTCTTCCCAAATTGTGGAGCTCTCTAAATCTTTAGAACAATATTATTTTAAATTGTGTTATCTTCTATTTATTTATATTTATTTGAGGTATTTAACGTGCACTTTCTGGACCGATTGATTATATCAGTACACGAGAATTTCTATGAGCGAGAGAGAAAAGGCCTACCAATTTTGCCGGGAAAGATGTGTTCACATACCTTTCAGGATTCTTTTACATGCCACAATTGACATGGGACCGACGGCTTTACTTACCCTCCGAAGTAAGTTGTGCTCAGGATTTTTATCACTCAATAAAAATTCGTTGACCTCGGCTGGGTTTTGAACCCACGAACATTTGGTTACGAGGAGAGCACTTTACCCCAAGACCAAAGAGGTAGAGTATTCTCTTCTGTATTTATTCAGAATATTTAAGCCCCTTTAGATTTTAGTAAGATGTAATATAAAATAGGGTAATTTGATTAATAGATTTAAAATTGTGTAACTTAATCTGTTCTGATGTTCTAAGTTCACTATTGATATTTTTTACTATTAATTTATCGCAACTGATTTGGATTTTAAAATTCACTCTTATATGCGTGTATTGATTAACAAAATATCCTTTTAGTTACCGGAATTATATAGTCACTGTGTGCTCTTTATTGCATGTTTATCTGCTTTTGTCTGGATGTGATTCCAGAGGAACACGACTCGCTCATAGCCATTAAAACGTCTCACTATTGATTTGCAGTATTAACGTTGTACTATGTCACGATATAGTGAAGCGCTTTGGTCGTTTGCGTCTAATACTGTTCAGTATACAATAAATAAGAAATCTGACATTAATGGCCATTCGATAAGTATAGCCTACATTATTTATGCTGTAATTGGTATGTACCTAAAATATTTACATTTTTTCAAGCATGGTTTAAAACTGCAAGTTGTGACCTCATCATAAAATTACTTGGTTTTTATTAAACATATTTTGTATTGTTTTAGTTATTTTTCACACTTTTAAAATTTTGCCTTTCTAAATTTATTTAAGGTGGTATCAATCAATATTAAGGTTAAAATAAAAGTAGTACTAAATAAAATATTAAAATCTATTTTGCATTAAAAACTCATAAATCTTGTGATATAAATAAATATTCATAAACTTGTAAACTTGTTTTTTGTAAACATTTATAACTCTTAAACTAAGGAATAGTTTTGGCTTGTGACAACTTTAGGCTCTTTTTTGACAGTTGAAATGTTATTATAAAGTTTCATATCTATTCATCTGCTTTGAAAGTCTGTCTTGTCACATTGACAAGTAATATAAACTGACTTCACTTTCGAAAACGACAAAACATATTCGAGGTGACGAAATCATTTTAACTTCTTTTGAACTGTTCATCAAACACCTTACCTCAGTCGGTAGCGTATCTGTCTACTGAGCTCAGGGTCTCGGATTTGATTCCCGGTATGGCCAAGAAAATCATGTGTGAAATGTGGGCTTACATTTTCACAGTGATGAATTAATGGCTGGGGACTGGATGTTGTGCCTGTTATATCCTTGAGTTAGATTATAAGGTGAAGCTACGATAGGCCTAGCAAGCCGGCAGTGGAAAATATATGACTGACCCAGGCCATAGGCTGGAAACAGTAATCGACGTAAAAAAAAGTCTAAGGTGTCAACTTAGTCTTGCCGAGCTTACAGATAATGAAGTCTTAGTTTGAATCTTACGTACGTGTTTTTTTTTCTAAAGGGCACCCGCTATCCATTCGTCGCAAATGCGAATATATTTCCTCTAAAGGCTTACATTCCTTATTCCTACCCTATTAGTGTGTGATTACATATGTTTTTTTAACTAATAGTTATGCATATATTTGTATAATATATAACTAATTAATAAAAACTAGTAGTTACAAATGTTATGTATAATTGTTATTGATGATATACAATTAATTGTATATTATATAATTAATAATTAGTTGTATATTTATACACTGATAGGGCATAGATAAGGAAGGTGGTAAAAATATAGAGGAAATTTATCCGAATTTGCATGGAGGGTATAATGGGAAACCAACCCTAGATCGAACCCCAAAATCTTCATCACCGAAAAACCAGACTAAACGAGGTTAGCGCCTTACTCCGCGTGCCCACCGCAGCGAGTAAGTCCAAAGTTAGCTTATACCAACTGATGCAACCTACTTTCCTCGGTTGCCACGTGTCGGTCATCGCGATCGAGTGGGCGAATCAAACCACCTTGTGGGGATGAATCTTTTAAAACAATTCAACGATAGCGTTTGCTGCATGTGTGCAGCTTCAAAGGGTCACGAATCTCGCTCGACCCAGGAAATAGTATTCAGCGCGCGCGCGTTCAGGTCTCCGAGCGGTCACGACTTTCATCCTTTCTCTCCTTCAAGTTGTCTGAACGACGGTGGACCGTCTATCACGGCTCTACTATACTCCAATTTTCAAAGGAAGCTCCTTTTTATCTAAAAGTTAGGAAAGCTACACGATCTAATTTCACGTATTTGTGCGTCAGGTCACGTTATTGTCTGCAGCTGTCCCTTTAGATAGATATTTTAAATAAATATAAATTTAAAATAAAATACTATCAACTTTGGTCGCAAATAAATAGTTTTGTATTTTCTAAAGGACTCTTACCTTAGGAAATTGGACTGTTCCTTATGTAGGTCATCCTTAGAAAAAAAGCGGAAAATTTCTCATTTTAAACTAAAACGTGAAGCGATTCGAAATTGATCCCTGGAATTAAACCCAACCGATTTTTCATAATTTTAACAAAAAATGAAAGCTTAGATATTAAGATGTGCTTGAAAATGTTATTATTTTAAAGTATTAAAAATATTAATTTGGAACTATAAATAGAATAGGAATATTTTTTCTACCCATATTACTTGAGTTGACTCTAGACATTTCTTAAATATAAAGGTTATAGTTGAAATCCATCTTTGAAAAATTGATGCATGATGCTAGTTTCACTTTACAAAAGGACTTAATACAGCCTACTCTCGTATTAAATTTGATCGTTGTCGAAGAGTATGTCTGGGTTCGAGTACCCATCTGGTGCGTTGAGGGCTATTTTTCCCATTTGATTTTATCTCTGTGGTTCTTCCTACTCTCCGCTCCATACTACTCTAGACAGGTACATTTTTAAAAATAAAATCTTCTTACTCATCCATACCCTTTAGATTAAGCCATTCATATAAAAAAGATGCACCACGTCTTACTATTCATGTAGGCTTTCCACGTTTAATTTCACTAATCATGTTGGTGTAAGGAAGGTAGATTCTGGAGGAAATGTACCCGCATTTGAGTGAGAAACTATTGGGAAAATAACACCCTCATTACACTGGGCAAGGATTCTAACTCCGACCTGCTGATTACCGGCCCACCTAACTAGTCAATCTTGATGTTTGGCCTTAGATCATAGATTTGATTCTTTTGTTTTAATCCTTATATTTAAATACTAATTAAAAATTATATTCTAATTTTATTATGTGCATTATGGGTATAAGCTGTAGTCCCTGTACATTTAATCTTACAAAACGTTCAAAAAATTACTTTTTAGGAAATATTATTTTTTATTAGATTTATTTATCTGGAAATCAAATCGCTATTATATGAACACTTTATCTAAGATAAACTATATACAAATTAAATTGTAATATGTAGAAATCAAAATATTTAATGTATTTTATTTTGTGGCAAAATTCTGTGAGAGACACTTTCCCAGCACATGTATGCAAATTCATAAAATCTTCATATATGACTATTTTAAGTAGGAATTAAAAGTGTGCCGCCTAGTTGGGGAAAGTAGCTTTCTCGTTTCTGTGTAAGCCAGTTTAAGTCGTGTGGGATGGTTAAAACCTTTTGTTTCGCACTGTTGAGCCAATTAGTTCTGTATTGAGCACTTCCTGGAGCTCATTTATTCTATTCTAAAATATACTTTAACATCCACGCTTTAATTGCCCTTTTGTCTATTCGCCACCTGAACTTTAAACTTCTTGAATATGAACCAAAATGTCTTCCCATTCAGCTCATTGGTATAAATTATTTACACACTCTTAAAACAAACATACACGACAAGGTATATAAACTATTAAATATAAACATTTGGTTTGTACATATTTGTGTATGAAATGCTCATACACATGAAAAACAATAAATATAAAGGTGTAAAACAACATGAACTATTTATTCTTATTTATCATACCTAAAAACCTATTTATAATTGTTACTGGGCGTGAAGAAAAATTAAACATTTTAAATACATAGTTGGGTACTAACTTGACTCTTTAAATTATTAGTTTAAATCTATGATTTTATAAAAAATAGTATTTAATTCATACAAATAGGTTTTATAATGTTGTACTCACATTAACTTATAACTGATTCTGAAAAAATAATAATTGTAAAAACAACGATATTTTCATACCTGCTTCGGTGGTTGCATGGTCTAAGGTGTTAATCTAGCAGTAAACAAGACTTACAATGACGGGAAGATAGAGGTTCGAATCTCGGTTGGCTGTACTAAGAATTGTTTTTACAAAATGGGTTTCCACTATCCCTCCACGCAAAGGTGGGTGCACTTCCTATAAATATAACCTCCTTAATCCCTAAAACCATTATCACAATTAGTACACAAGCGTATAACCCGAACTGGTTGTAAGACACGATGCTAATAAAAATTCTAATCATTTATTCATTCTAATAGATACTCCCATAACATGTAGTTTTGGAAATAACAGTTTAACCCTAACGAACCTGTTTTTATTGTATGTGTTTTTGGGAAAGGGTTCCTGGTTATATAACTAACCCACTGCATAGCTGTATTTAGTGTAATGTGTCCGACATTGCCAGGGGTGCAGGTAGGGTAGTAATCGTCTTATTAAGTAATCCTCCGCGAAGGCTAGAACATTTTCTTTAACTATCGCCACGAGACTAGTTTTACAGCTAATTCTCAAATCTCTGGGAAAAATTATGAAGTTTTCATAAAATACCATATAACCTACGAAAGAGGATGAGAAAAAAAGCGCTAATGACCGTTTTTAAAGGACTGCCTAATTTTTTCTTCAAAAGAGAGTTACGTTAGAAATTGGTGTGGAATAATTTAATTAAAAGTTGTCGAAGCGAGGCTATAAGTAAAAACAGGAAAACGTGCTGATTTATTTTTCCGTACTTGCCAAGGAGTAAGGGCCTGTTTAAAGGAATGTACGGTACATATGTCTCGGTTTTATGGGAAAAAATAAAATATGTACATTATTTTTCACTCCCCACATCAAGTACTTAGCCAAAGGTTAGAGGGAGTACCGAGGATTAGGAACCCCCCTTTCCAAAATATCAAACTTTAATTAATTAATATTAAACTTAAATCCATTAATTCATTAAAATTAAATGCAAATTTTCAAGATATTCTTACTATAGTAAATATATGCTATTAATGAGTCGTAAATTTTTCTAATAATATCTATTAATTATTTTTATCTACGCTACATACAACCTAAGTGGTCGTCTGAATCATATAGTTGTCCATTGTATTGTGTATTATCTGCAGCGGGCTATTTTCGTTGACAGTAATGTTACGAATCATACTGGTTGAACTAGTTTGTTTAACAACTGTAAGCAAACTTTGTTCACGTAAAATTCTACCTTTCTTGTCTCCATTCCACAAGCGTAATTATTCATATATGTATTGAACCCGAACGGGTACTAAAACGCGATTAAGAAAAAAAAAAAAAAAAA